>SJYQ01104729.1:74626-142702 GCA_006410935.1 Redunca redunca | reverse complement strand
TTTGATAAAATGTGTGAATAAAATAATTCAAAAATTTGAAAAGAAAGTTGAAATTTGTTAAAGACAAAATTTGTCAATAAAATTTTTATTTCAGGTCTTGTTCTTGGAATGGCTGATTCCTGAAAAAACTTAATGATGAGCTCTTCAAATTGTCTATGGACATCATCGACGAGAAACAATTCACAAAAGTAGATGATAAAAAATTTAAGGCCACTTTTCTACAATCATCTAAATATTTAAAACTGTGGAAATTACATTTTAAAAACAACTCTTCCTTAACTTTAATTAACAGATGTAATGGTGATTTTTCATGTGACTTGTAAGTGGAGTTTGAATGCAATGAAATTTTTTCATATCAAATATTTCAAAACAGTGATAATGCTTTAACTTGCAGATGGTACATATATTGTTAGAACAGTCCTCTGGAGCTAGTTCTGACTCCACTTGAAGGGTACTTTGGCCACAAAATTGACAAAAGCCTCCTCTATTAATAAAGACAGATTTGAAAAGTGTTATCACCAGGAGCTTACAGTCAGCCCTCCACAAACCCTTACCAGCTGCACCTTGAGCTACATCAGCAATGTTTTCTGATGAACTGGAATAGGAACTTCTGTCTCATCGCATGTCTCTTTTCCAAAATGGTCAGCCCCACACTTGGTACTTGGCAGCTGAGATGGAAATCTAGGTGGGAGGGTACCTCCTGGACACTTGGGGCCTCTTATCAGAACAGAGAATGCCAGCTTTTATTCTTTGAGTTTATGAGTTGCCATGGGGCACACCCTCCGATTCTTCTCCAACCACCCTACCCTCTGAGGAGGCTGTTTTGTCCTGAGGAACTGGCCAAAGGGCTTTAGCTCTGGCAGAGCCTCATCAGCTATAAGCTGATCCATTTCTCACTGCTCACCCATGAAACTCTTCCCAGTACACTGGTTGGGAAGTTCTGCTTCAGCAAACAATTAGTATGTCTCCATGACTTTCTTTATTGGAGAGGGAAATGGCAACCCACTCGTGTTCTTGCCTGGAGAATCCCAGGGACAGCGGAGCCTGGTGGGCTGCCGTCTATGGGGTCGCCCAGAGTCGGACACGACTGAAGCGACTTAGCAGCAGCAGCAGCAGCAGCTGCATGACTTTCCTTCACAGGTTTCAGTGTTCTCCAATTTTCTTAGGCAAGAGCTAGAGAGCAGCCAATTCAGGACTAGGAACGCTCACAAAATGTCTGTTTTCATGTAGTCCAGCTGACTGACTGATGACTTCATCTATCTGTTTATTTGACAACTACTGACCAAGTGCTCTTTCTGTCCAGACACTAAAATAATCTAAATAGGTTTCAAGTGGAATTGAGGAGAGGTTCTAGGAGCCTTCACTCAGGCACTGGGAGTCTGGAACCTTAACTCTACGCTAGAGCAATGGTACCACCCCCTACCCCACGTGTGCTAAGTCACTTCAGTTGTGTCCTACTCTTTGAGACCCAAGGACTGTAGCCCTCCAGGCTTCTCTGTCCATGGGATCCTCTAGGCAAGAATACTGGAGTGGGTTGCCATGCCCCCATCCAGGGGATCTTCCCAACCCAGGGATTGAACCCACATCTCTTATGTCTCCTGCATCGGCAGGTGGGTTCTTTACCACTAGCACTGCCTGGGAAGGCCATCACCCCTACCCCACATCATATCAAATTTCAAACTAGCTAACCAGTGACAACCCACACTTGCTTTCCCCAGGATGTGTGTTACCTCTCCACTAGTTGATATTTAGGGCCTATATTTCTCTGGACATGACTTATATATTGATACTAAGTGAGGGGAAATACCCAACTGTCAAGACATCTTCAAAACCTGGATCCTTTAGTACTTCAGCCCTAGAATTTCATGATGTCTAGCCCTCTCAAAGAGAATCTGCAAGGGAACAATGAACAGAAGATTGAATATCAAGTTGACCTACTTTATCTTTCCTAGTGAAGTTCCTCTTCCCCACCCCTGTGCCCTGCTGCTGCTGCTGCTGCTGCTAAGTTGCTTCAGTCATGTCCGACTCTGTGTGACCCCATAGACTGTAGCCCACCAGGCTCCCCCGTCCCTGGGATTCTCCAGGCAAGAACACTGGAGTGGGTTGCCCTTTCCTTCTCCAATGCATGAAAGTGAAAATTGAAAGTGAAGTCATTCAGTCGTGTCCGACTCTTAGCGACCCCATGGACTGCAGCCTACCAGGCTCCTCCATCCATGGGATTTTCCAGGGAAGAGTACTGGAGTGGGTGCCATTGCCTTCTCCACCCCTGTGCCCTAGCCTTGAAATACTGTAGCCAAGGGAGGGCTCATGTAGCTTATTTCTCTTGTGGATTTTGGGCTTCATCCAAGTAATAAAACCTGCCCAATTTCCTACAAACCAAGTTAGGCTTCATTCTCTAAAAACCCCAAAGATCTATGAACTAGGGTTTTTAGATCTTATCTTCAGAGTTTATTAACAGAGACGATATGCTTTCAAGGGCAGATGCACAGATGGCAAAGCTGACCATCTCATCTTTCCTACATCCATAGGATGTTAGGTTACAGTTCAACCTAATCGCTCTCCACTGCCCACATGTACAATGTATACTTTAACAACTCCCTGCTCTTTTCTTACTACTCATTCTCCAAGACCTAGAAACAAAGTCTCCCACATGCGAAGGAAAGCCCTCCTCACCACCCTTCTTCCCCTGTACTCATTGTTCTTGAAATCCTACAGTACTTTGGGTATTCCTTCAAGGCACTCAACACATTGTACTTCAATGACTTGTTTTATGTGTCTTAGTACCACACTGAGTGGAGAACTCATTACATCCCTCAAGGGCTTGTACATGGGCTGAGAATGTACACATTACTTTCTCTATTTAACGGCTAGAAACCGTCCTCCCATTTTTAGCTCAGTTACAGTTCTGCCTCTAGAGCATAGAGTATATATTTTCTTGATCCTGACATCTTTACACTTTTCTACTCTTGCCTTCTGGTCTTTCTTGCAGGCTGGATCCCAGGACTCCTCCAGACTCTGCCAGTAACTGCCAAGTAGATGGCAACTGCTACTCTGCTGCCCCCTAGGGGAACATGGCCATCATAGACAGGCTTTGGTCTACTGAAGATGAACCTAATCAAGATGAACTTTATCAAGCTACTGATGGACCTACAAGAAAAAATGTTTATCTCCGTGAACAACTGCAAGTAACAGATACAATACTAACTGAGCCTCAGGGCTGAAACTGTTTTCCATAATACGGAGCTAATCTCTTAGCCTCTCAGACTCTGGCAATGGTATTGAGATACATCCATGTCAGTTGAGCTTCCTCACTCTCTGGACATTTTCTTTCTGGTTAATCTTCAACACTTTCAAATAATTTCTACAAAATGTTTGATCCCAGAAGAAGCATAAATGATGAAATACTAGGATTAATCTTTCGGCCTTCCCTTAAGTTTCATCTTCTATTCCTATTAGCCAATAGAAAAGCAAAATTAAAGTTATATGGAAAGAATCTTAATTGTTGGGTATCCTTTCTAATTAAACTATTCACCATACAATGCCTATAAAGTGCTCTGAAAGTCATTAGTGAAAGTAACCTCTTGTACAGAAATGCAAAATGTTTTCTATCTTAGAGAGGACAAGGAACTTTAAGTAAATGCATTCCAATAACCATCTCAGAAAGAACAGAAACAAAGAATTGAATATAGATGGAGTGGACAGTGAAGACACTTATACATCACTTGAGATTCACAATAAAGCCTGAAAAGAAATAAGAAGAATAGATTCTTGTAATGATTTAAGTTCTAAACTGGGAAAAATGTTATTCCTGAATTTGACGTTATCTAACTGTTGCGGTCCTTTAATGGACCAGAACCTGGCAGTCCAGAGTTGACAATAAGAAAGTGAAAGAGAGAAAGAAGCTAATATTCCCTGGTTTACACAGAGAACCAATAAAACCCTTGAACAGGGCCTTGCACTGCTCTCGAAGGCACAGGGCGCCCTCTCCAGGGGTCATGGAAGCCCAGGCAGAAGAATGAGCTCAGCGGGTTTTTATGCTCCAGATAATTAGCCAGAGAAGGGGGGGTTGGGGTGGGGAGAGAGAGAGAGAGAGAAAGACACAGGGGCCCAAGCCTCTGGTGGAGGAAGGGTGCTTTAACGATCTTTCTGTGAGTATATATAGGCTGTTGTACAAGAAATTTCTTTCGACAATGATAAAGATCAGAAAACCAAACATACAGCAACCATTACCAAGGGAATAAGGGATTAATAATGGTCACTAGATCAGGAGACAATCCATATCTCAACAAAGAGGGTCGAGACTAAGCAGTGTTGTCATAAGGAGAATATTCACTGAAGGAGATTCAAGCCTGTCTCATCCTCTGCCCTCAGTCCTGGGAGTGGCATGCTGCTCCACTCGTTTCTGTTGCCAGAAACTGATAAGGGACAGAGGATTTAAGAGAAACAGCAAGTAGGAATCCTCCTGTTAAACATTCCCTGACATCTAATTTTGCAATTAGTGTATGTGGCAGTCAGTAAAGAAGCATATCCACGTACAGGAAAGAACATATTCTGAGATCATTGGTCAAATCCAAGATTATGGACCTTTTTCTACTAAAATGAGAATATCACAAAATCATAAGTAATGACAAACCCATCTCTTGCATCCCCAAAGGACATCATCTATTAATGAAACTATATGTCACTGAACTGACAGAAGAGTACACTTGAAACATACTTAAATAACACAGAAAGAACCAAAACACCTCATACACCTTCTTCACCGCAACACCAAAGCTAAGCAAGGAAAATCTAAGACATCTAACAATGAGCAGAATTTGGTAGGCTACATCAAAGTGACTGCAAGAATAAAACAGGATTTAATAATGAAAATATTTAGCTAATGAAAACTGTCCATGAAACAACAATCAACGTAAAGAAAACTGTACCCAAATGCATCGATATGAATTCAAAGCAATAAAAGAAAAATTTGAAGATATGTAAGAGCATTTAAACTCCAAAATTTAAAAATCTGTAGTAAAAATAAACAAAGAAACAGTGAGACTGTGAGACAAAAGTGAACTGAAGCTAGCAAAGATTAGAAAAGATAAAATCTTCTCAAAGTAGCACTATATTACAAGGTGCCCAAAGGATTAAATAAAAGCATAAGAAAGCAACTAAACAATTACACTTTTAAAACAATATCTTTTATAATAGCATCAAAAAGTCTATTATCTAGGAATAAACCTAAGTAAAATATGTGCAAGCTCTGTAATTAAAACTGTCAAATATGATTGAGGGAAATTAAAGACAACCTTATAATGCAGAGATAAACCATATTTAAAGACTGAAAGATGCAATATTTTAAATTGCATCTTCTTCCTAAATTACTAAATCGTCTTCTCCACAAACTAATTTGTAGATTCAACACCATTGCAATCAATCCCAGGAAGTTGTGTGTGTGTGTGAGTGTGTGTGTGTGTGTGTGTGTGTGTGTGTGTGTGTGTGTGTGTAAACTGACAAAACATTTTCAACTTTACATGGAAATGCATAAAACCTAGAATAGGCTTTGGAGAACAACAAATTTAAAAGTCTTACATCTCCAGGTTTCAGGACTTACTTTAAAGCCACAGTAATTCACAAAGTGTGGCACTGTCACTCAGGGGCACAACCCCAGGGTCTTACTCTGTACCTAAACTCTGCCTGGTACAAGTCCACTTGCCCTTCAGCAAGGTGCCCTTCAGCAAGTGCACGCACCCCAGCCCCTCATTCTAATAAAAACCTCCCCCCAGGCAAACCTGGAGAATCAAAACTGACTCTATCTTCTGTGTTTACATGACAGGAACAAGAGGCCTTAACCACAAGAAACTGGCACAAGCTGGCTGGACTTTAAAACTGGAACAAGAGTTGTTCTATAGCTTATTACCATCTCATTGTAATAAGACCTCCACTGCCTGCACCATGGGTGTCAAACCCACTTCCGACTCAGATGCTCAAGGACCATACAAGGGCAGAAAACAGGTGTGAACTGCACTTTGGGAAACTGTCACCCATTTCAATGAATCAGGATGACAATACACCCTCACCCCGTATAACCTCCTAAACCCTTGCCTATAAAAAGCTTGCCACCACTTGTCATCTGGGAAAAAGTGCCTTCATAGAGTGAGCTCCCCTTTCTCCAGTTCTTGGCCAATGAATAAGGTTTTCAGTTTGCTGCTACAAAAAGTAATTTCACCTTATTGATGAGAATAATAAAGGTAACAGCATTCAACATAGGAGAAATCAACCATAAAACAGAGTAAAGTATCTAGAAATATGTGCGTGTTTCTGTAAAATCACTTGGTTTTCAACAAAGGTTCCTTTGCAATTCACCGGAGATTGGATGAGCTTTTAATAAAATGGTACTGGGTCAACTGGATAGTCATATGGAAAAAATATATATCTTAACCCACTACCTCACATACATATTTTAATTTGAGATATATTATAAATCTAAATGGCAAAGATGAAACAATAAAACTTTTAAAAGAAATGAGAATATCTTTATGACATTTGAGGTAGGGAAAGATATCTTTATAATCATAAAAGAAAAGAACTAGAGAAATTGGACTTTGTTATAATTCAGTTCAGTTGTTCAGTCATGTCCAACTCTTTGCAACCCCATGGACTGCAGCACACCAGGCTTCCCTGTTCACCATCAATTCCCAGGGCTTGCTCAAACTCATGTCCATCAAGTCAGTGAGGCCATCCAACCATCTCATCCTTTGTCATCCCCTTCTCTTCCTCTGTGATCCCCTTCTCCTCCTGCCTTCAATCTTTCCCAGCATCAGGGTCTTTTCTAGTGAGTCAATTCTTCACATGATGTGGCCAAAGTATTGGAGTTTCAGCTTCAGCATCAGTCCTTCCAATGAATATTCAGGACTGATTTTCTTTAGGATGGACTGATTGGATCTCCTTGCAGTCCAAAGGACTCTCAAGAGTTTTCTCCAACACCACAGTTCAAAAGCATCAATTCTTTGGCACTCAGGTTTCTTTAAAGTCCAACTCTCACATCCATACATGACTACTGGAAAAACCATAACTTTGCCTAGATGGACCTTTGTCGGCAAAGTAATGTCTCTGCTTTATAATATGCTGTCCAGGTTAGTCATAGCTTCTTCCAAGGAGCAAGCGGCTTTTAATTTCATGGCTACAATCACGACCTGCAGTGATTTAGGGACCAAAAAGAATAAAGTCAGCCACTGTTTCCATTGTTTGCCCATCTATTTGCCATGAAGTGATGGGACCGGATGCCATGATCTTTGTTTTCTGACTGTTGAGTTTTAAGCCAACTTTTTCACTCTCCTCTTTCACTTTTATCAAGAGGCTGTTTAGTTCTTCTTCGCTTTCTGCCATAAGGATGGTGTCATCTGCGATTCTGAGGTTATTGATATTTCTCCCAGCAACCTTGATTCCAGCTTGTGCTTCATCCAGCCTGGCATTTCGCATGATATACTCTGCATATAAGTTAAATAAGCAGGGTAACAATATACAACCTTGACGTACTCGTTTCCCTATTTGGAACCAGTTTTGTCACAATTAAGCATCTGTATATCAAAGACATTATTAGGAGAGTGAAAAAACAAGATATATACTGAGAAAAAATGTTGACATTTATATGGTAAAGGACTTGCTTCTGAAATATATAGGGAATTCATATATTAATAAGGGAAACCCCCAAAACAAAACAGTTTCAAAAGGGGACAAATAACTTATAAAGGCAATTTACCTAAGAAGATATATGAATATGCAATCAACATAAGAAAAATTATTCTACATTTTTAAAAGAAAATGCAAACTTAAATGGCAATAAGCTACCAATATACACTAAAATGACCACAAATAAATATGATATTAGCAATATCATATGTTGGCAAAGATGTAAAAAAACTGGAAATTTCACACATTGCCCTGGAAGTATAAATTGGCCAAACCTTTAGATAATTATTTGGAATTATCTAACCATCTGAATCAGAAATTCTACTATATGTAGAAGACTCAGACATACGCATACACACACACAGCCGCTCAGTCAAGTTCAACTCTTTGTGACCCTATGGACTCTAACCCACCAGGCTCCTCTGTCCATGGGATTTTTCAAGCAGGAATAATGGAGTGGGTTGCCATTTCCTCCTCCAGGTGTGTGTGTGTGTGTGTGTGTGTGTGTGTCTGTGCATGTGTGTAGTATACACACACCTGCAAGCGGAACATGTATAAAATGTACACAGGAGCTTTATTCCTAACCATTAAAAGCTGTTAAAAACAGGCAAAATTTGGAAACTCTAATGTTACCAGATGGATTGCAAACATAAATGTGAAAAGGCTATAAACCATTTAGAAGATAATATAGGAAAATAGCTTTAACCATCAGGTCAAAGAGATTTTTGTACATGATGAAAAGTTTGATAAGCTTTATGTTACAATAAAATTAAGGACTACTTATCAAAACATATTAAGAGGATGAAAACACATGGCAAAGAGGAGAAGATATTTGAAATACTTAAAACAATTTTACTCCAGGATTTATGTGCAAAAAATATGTGTGCATATCAGTATGAGGAGGCATAGAGAAGAATGTTTGTAATAGTATTATTTATAATAACTGAAAAGCTAGAAAGAAGTTAAATATTTGTTACCAGAATAAGTTCATCTTACCTGACATGCAGCAAGCCAAAACACTAAGACACCAAGTAAGGAGGCAAGTCTCAGATCTGCGTCCCTTAAGGACCAGCAAGGAGCTTGGGGTATTTATGGGATAAAGAAGCAGGATGTTCAGAGGCATGGGGTGCATGCAGGGTGTGAACTCACGGCAGGTGATTGGGGAAAGATGTGATAATAGTCATTTTGCGCAGGCGTAACTAAGCTATAGGCCTTCCAAGGCCACGAGGACCCTTACTCGTATACCCAATTGGAGGGTCAGTGATCCTATCCAGTTTTAACCAATTCAGCTCCAAACTAGCCTCAGCTGACTCCAGGTTCCTGGAAAACAGCTCTCCAGCAAGCATCTTATTGTTTAGAGTATGGGCAGCTTGGAGTACACGCAAGTTTTTTTTTTTTTGTAGCAACTGTAAAAACAACCTTGATTGTGAAGGTACCATGTTACAGGTGAAACAATTTAGCTAATAATTACCTATGGTTTCATGTTCACCAGGGCTTCCCAGGTGGCTTAGTGGTGAATAATCTGCCTGCCAATGCAGAAAACTCCAGTTCAATACCTGGGTCAGGATGATCCCCTGGAGAAGGAACTGGCAACCCACTCCGGTATTCTTGCCCTGGGGAAATCCCATGGACAGAGGAGCCCAGTGGGCTACTGTCCATAGGGTCTCAAAGAGTTAGATACGACTGAGTTACTAAGAATACATGCATATCCACCAATAATATATAGTTAAGTAAATAGCGGTGTATTTCTGTAATGGAATATTAGATAGCATTGGAAATTAACAAACAACTTTCTGAAACAGACAATTCTCACATACTCAAAAGAAAGTAGAGGAAATTGACACAAAAGAATGATTCTATTTATACAAAATTCAAAAACACAAACTAAACTACATTATCTAAAGGTGAAGCAGCATACAGAAATGCTACAAAGAAAGGCAAAGAAGAGATTATAACATTTAGCAATGTTACATTTGTTAAGGCAAAGGGGGTTGTAATTGGGAAGAAGCACAGATAGGTTTCCAGGGTACAGACAATGTTCTATTTCTTGATCTGTGTACTCAGTCAGTCACTTGTGTCTAACTCTGCCATCCCATGGACTGTAGCCCACCAGTTTCCTCTGTCCACGGAATTTTCCAGGCAAGAATACTGGAGTGGGTGGCCATTTCTTCCTCCAAGCGATCTTCCCAACCCACGGATAGTCCCCTGCATTGGCAGGCAGATTCTTTACTAGTGAACCCCTAGGAAGACACATATCTTGATCTGGGTGGCGTTTAAATGGATGTTCGATTTCAAAAACTTTGTTAAAGTTAAGTTGTATATTTTATGCATTTTTCTAATGGATATTACATTTCATAAAAAGGCTGAAAAAAACTAGTTTCACTATCTGTCTGTAATTACATGCTTACTCTTGGAAATATTATCTCACTCAGTTAAAGACTCTAATCCCAAAAGCAGGAAATATTTTTAAAGTTCCCCTTTCACTATAAAATACAAAATAGGACAGAAAATTTTATCTCAATAATATCAGTGATAGAAAATTATATCTCTCTATTATTCTCATTACACAGCTTATTTTTCTCTTCACCAGGAAAAAAAAATGCAAATAAATTGGGATAAAAGTGGACAAAGCTAGAAGGATAGCAAGACAGAACAAAACGTCTTCATGAAGAAGCATCTCCTAGAATTTTGTCAGGACCCACATGCTGAGTTGGAAGGTGACCCTTTCTAGCTCCTCATTGAAAAAGGAAGGGTAGGAGCACAGAGTGACTCTGTGTCAGGCACAGAGTAAGAACTACTCAGTGACAGGACAACCCAAAAGGAAATGTAGTCACTGCAGAATTTAGACCCAAACAATCAGATCATCACCCTCTATAGTAAAAACTATGCAAATTCAAAACTACTTTCTTCATAGACGTTTGTAGTGAGGAGATTGGATCCATGCCTGCTGGTTCACAAAGTGGTCCCCACACACAGAAGGTGGAGAAAGAGAGAAGGAAGAGGCAGGCCACTCCAGACAGGGTGGCAGTTTTAACTTAGGAGGCTTGTCAAGATGAGTCGCTCTCCACACCTGCCCACCACAGTCTTAAAAGTCCGTGCAGAGGCCTTAACGGAGTTGTGATGTATTCAGTACAGACGATGCCAATACCATAATCCCAAGCCTTGCTTTCTCAAGGCTGTATCCTTGGCAAAGGACTGCCACTGTGGGAATGGGGGGCCAAACATATATTTCAAGGGCAAGGGAAGAACTGAGGAGCTTCCAAATGCCTGGGTCAAGCTCACTGGCCAATTAGAGGTTACTTCTTTTTGAGGACCTCCTCCAACTATGCCTTTTAGCCACCTTCACTAGCTGTGTAACCTAGGAAAAGACCATTTGCTTTAAGCCTCAGTTTTGTCAATTGTAAAATGAAAGAAATAATCTTCACTAGCTGTGTAGCCTAGGAAAACACCATTCACTTTAAGCCTCAGTTTTGTCGATTGTAAAATGAAAGAAATAATCCCCAGGATGTTCTGCGAAGCAAATGAAAAAATAATTGCAAATTCATTTTATATGTAACAAAAGGATAAACACATGTGAGTTTTATAAGCTCTAAGAAGGTGATTTTCACATATGTGGAGTGAGTGGTGGAAACCAACATGGGTTTTTTTCAAACAATTCAAACTAAACCTATGAATCACTGGCATCAATAATATTGCATAATATCCCTTGGGCGTACTGTGTTGGAATAGAGATAAGACTGACAAATGCTGCTCTAAAAGTTATAGCGGGGGTCAGATAGCTAATCAATGACTCATCTGAAGAGTACAGCAGTCAACCTTCCAGAATTAGTTTAAGAAGTGATAATATCAAAAGGACTTGTCAAAAGAAAAACTCAGATTGTTTTGCCAATTTAGCCATTAGTATCTGTCAGTTTATTCAGTTAAAATAAATTCTTGAGAAACTAGGAGGCAAAGAACATGTCTTACTTTAATATCCCCAGCACTGCACAATGTCTGGCATATGATGTTTATTAAATGACTGAATTAAGTGGATGGTTTTGTCTCTCTTATGCCCATTAAATCTATTAAAAACTTTAAAAATGCAAATGTAGCCCTCCCACAACATGGCATCAGTCCTGGTTGATTTTAATGGATTTTCTTTAAATATTCAAGGAATAGATCATTGTTAATATTTAAACACTCTAAATGGATTTTTAATGGCAATCTTTGTAATCAATTTCACAGGGCCAGTCTTGATATTAAATTTTTCTCTATCACTGTAGTCACTATCAACAAACTATATAATGGAACAAGAGTGGAAATCACATTTGCAGGAATGGGATCTCTGAAGAAAATCAGAAAACTTTACTGATGTACTGACATACTGGAAATAAATTGCATATTTCTAAAAGGGTGTAAAATATTAATCAATGTAACAGACTGCCTCAAAAATAACTGAACAGGCTGGGACAAATTTTGGAAAAAAAAGAAAAACTTACTACTTCATAAAACAAAACATATATTCAAGATACAATAATTAAGACACTGTGGATATGAAACAGAAACAGAACGACAGATGAGTGGAATAGAATAGTACATTGAGCTCCAGAAGGTCTACTTCGGAATTTAATACATTTTGTGACATAACAATGAGAAAAAGACAGATTTAAACAATGGTAGGAGGTAAACAGACTAACTTTTCATGCATATAGCAAATTAAACATTTAAGATGGCCATATACAAAAACTCCAGTAGAATTACCAAATTAAACATAAAAAGAAAATATATGTGAGCATTCTTACAATAAAATGCCTTTCTAAGAATAATTTTAAAATTAGTAATCATAAATGAAAAGTAGACTTCAGGTAAGGAAAAATTCAATACTTCTCTATATGGAAAAACAATAATAGCTAAAGAGCTGTAAAATGGTGAGGTAAAATCTTCACAAACTTTTTAAAGCAAACAGTTGAAAGCAACAATTGAAGTGAAGGGAAAGAAGTCCTTTTTGAGACAAAACTAGGAAGCACCAATGCCCCAAGTCACATATTTTTGAAGAATTCCTGCCAGGAATGGTAGATTGGACCAAGGAAGGGAGGAAGTAGAGGGAGCATACTCAGTGCCGAGCTCAAGTGGGAGCAGCTGATTCTAAACTATGAGGGACACGAAGGAAGCAAAAGCAATGAGCTTGAGTTTGGAGATGAGGAAGCAGCATCTGAGAGCCTCATTAGGAAAGGGAAGATTATGTGTTCAGTCCTGTCCAGCTCTTTGTAGCCTGCAACACTCCTCTGCCCATGGAATTTTCCAGGCAAGAATACCAGAGTGGGTTGCCACTTCCTATCTATCCCCGAGGATCCTGCTGCCCCTGGGTTCGAACCCAGTCTCCTGCACTGGCAGGCGGACTCTTTACCATGAGCACCCCCTGGGTAGCCCTCAGAGCCTCACTGAATCTCCTTTAATATCACAGAGAAGCAAAGGAAGTAAGGACAAATGAGGAAAGAGATAGAAGAAAAGAAGCTTCCAATAGGCAACACTTGCTACCCTGTACAGGGTTGGAAAGAATCTGTGATGAGGAAGAAGCTCGGCAGTTGCTAATCTTTCTCAGCCAAAACGAACAGGACTCAACCCCGTACAACAAACCCTGTTTCATGCGGGCTTCATTCTGTGACACGGAGAATTCCTGGGTTTTCCACACTCCCCTATTACAAACAGCTTGCCCAAGAATCTACCTCATTCAAAAACCAAGGTACTTGCTGTGGGTTGGGACCTCACGATGTAATTTTTATCAACACTTCCTGAAAAAAAAACCACACCCACCCACTGTTACAGGAAGGGAAAAGACAGGGACAATATTTTCAGCAAGATCCCTCCAGCAGTATTTGTGACCAAGCCAGAAATGGCAGTAGAGCTTGTATGAAATAACTGCTGTGTGGAGGAAGCCAACGCCTATACCCTAAAAGACACCAAAACTAAGAAGTTATCAACAAGTGCTCATTCATAAGAAGAGAAATACCATCCTGATGAAAAACGAGTATGGACTGTTCTGAGAAATAGCAACAGGGATAGACTTTCACCAGGTCAAAGTTCTGGTAATGACAACAGCAGCAAGAGTTATATGGACGAAAAAGTGCTGAGGCTCTCTGGGCCCTTCCTTGAGAATTTCATCAGAAATAACAACCAAGAATTATTTTCCTGAAGGATAAAGCCCTATCTTGAGAGAAAAATATTATAAACACACCAAAATGAGCAGAGCAAGGACAATGAAAATTAAAAGAGCAAAGTCTCTAAGGAAGCAGAGCCCGGAAAGCAGTGGCACAGCAAAACAGAGTCTACAGTTTGACTTTGGAAATACGCTGTTATTACAAATTTGGTAATGTTTCTTCATGAATTCAGCCAAAAATAACAGGGCAAAAGAGCACTAATACATGAAACGTATTCAATACTAAAGTCATTTCAGTGACAACTAAAATGTTTGAGTCTCACCTACCTTCAAACTGCTTTATTCACTTCCCATGTTGACCAAAGATAAAACATAAAATGATATTCTATTTCCACACAAATCTGCAGCAGATATATTCCCCAAGTTCCAACTACAGTTCCAGAAGCATTTTCCAGACTTCTGGCAAAGGAGAAAAGGAAAGATATACCCATTTGAATGTAACATTCCAAAGAATAGCAAGGAGAGATAAGAAAGCCTTCCTCAATGATCAATGAAAAGAAAGAGAGGAAAATGATAGAATGGGAAAGACTAGAGATCTCTTCAAGAAAATTAGAGATACCAAGGGAGCATTTCATGCAAAGATGGGCTCAGTAAAGGACAGAAATGGTATGGACCTAACCAGAAGCAGAAGATATTAAGAAGAGGTGGCAAGAATACACAGAAGAACTGTACAAAAAAGATCTTCACGACCCAGATAATAATGATGATGTGATCACTCATCTAGAGCCAGACATCCTGGAATGTGAAGTCAAGTGGGCCTTAGGAAACATCACTACGAACAAAGCTAGTGGAGGTGATGGAATTCCAGTTGAGCTGTTTCAAATCCTAAAAGATGATGCTGTGAAAGTGCTGCCCTCAATATGTCAGCAAATTTGGAAACTCAGCAGTGGCCACAGGACTGGAAAAGGTGTTTTCATTCCAATCCCAAAGAAAGGCAATGCCAAAGAATACTCAAACTACCACACAATTGCACTCATCTCACATGCTAGTAAAGTAATGCTCAAAATTCTCAAGCCAGGCTTCAACAGTATGTGAACAGTGAACTTCCAGACTTTCAAGCTGGATTTAGACTTTGACTGTGTGGATCACAATAAACTGTGGAAAATTCTTAAAGAGATTGGAATACCAGACTACCTTACCTGCCTTCTGAGAAATATGTATGCCAGTCAAGAAGCACAAGCTGGAATCAAGATTGCCAGGAGAAATATCAATAACCTCAGGTATGCAGATGACACCACCCTTATGGCACAAAGTGAAGAAGAATGAAAGGGCCTCTTAATGAAAGTGAAAGAGGAGTGTGAAAAAGTTGGCTTAAAACTCAACATTCAGGAAACTAAAATCATGGCATCTGGTCCCATTACTTCATGACAAATAGATGAGGAAACAGTGGAAACAGTGAGAAACTTTATTTTGGGGGGTTCTAAAATCACTGCAGATGGTGACTGCAGCCATTTAAAAAAAAAAAAAAAGACACTCCTTGGAAGAAAAGCTATGATCAACCTAGACATGATAGTAAAAAGTAGAGACATTACTTTGCCAATAAAGGTCCGTCTAGTCAAAGCTATGGTTTTTCCAGTAGTTACGTATGGATGTGAAAGTTGGATTATAAAGACAGCTGAGCACCGAAGACTTGATGCTTTTGAACTACGATGTTGGAGAAGACTCTTGAGGGTCCCTTAGACAGCAAGAAGATCCAACTGGTCCATCGTAAAGGAAATCAGTCCTGAATATTCATCGGAAAGACTGATGCTGAAGCTGAAACTCAAATACTTTGGCCACCTCATGTGAAGAACTGACTCACTAGAAAAGACCCAGATGCTGGGAAAGATTGAAGGCAGGAGGAGAAGGGGATGACAGAGGATGATATGGTTGGATGGCATCACTGACTCAATGGACATGAGTTTGAGTAAACTCTGGGAGTTGGTGATGGACAGGGACGCCTGGCATGCTGCGGTTCATGGGGTCGCAGTTGGACACAATGGAGAGACTGAACTGAACTGTGTATAAAAGACTGGAACTATGTTTCTTATCTTTTATTCCCATATGTGGCCCCTCCATAACTCCCTCTTAAGATTCTCCCTCATTCTACAACAATTTCCCAACCATCCTCATAATTTTATAAATCTTCTTAATCTTCAGAGCCTTCCCTAAACATTTCAGCCCAAGATTTCTCCCTAAACTCAACTCCTGTAATAACTATTGTCTGGTCTTTTATTGACCCTTTCTGTATATATCTTTTCCTGCTTATTCTATTTCCTCTAACACAACCAGTTTCTCCCTGTATATGACATAAACTTCTTGAGGGAAAAAATTACATCTTAGAGTGCAATCTGCAGCCACGGTTGGGAATACCTGAAACACTGGAAAATGTTAGCTGATAAACTACTTAAGTAGGTATTTTTAGTTATAAACATAAAAATAATAAATGGACTATGGAAAGACTCATCCACACTCTGCTCATACAAATTTAATTCAACCAACATTTCCTAGGTATTTCCTTACTTTTGGCTAATCATAGAGAGAAACCTTAAATTTCCTCTATTCCCAGAAAATAAAATGTAAGGTAGAATTATTTCCTGCAATGGTTTTCAGCTAGAGGCAGTTTTGCCCAGCAGGGATCTCAGTACTATCTGAAGTTTTTTTTTCTGAGACCAGAAGGAGCAGGATGCTATTGACATATAGTGAACAGAGCAAAAGGAGGCTGTTAGGCACCCTACCATGCACAAGGCAGCTGTCCACAACAAAGGATTATCTGACTCAAAAGGCCAATAGTACCACGGCTGAGAAACTGTAATTCACTGTGCCAATGTTGGGCTGAGATATGTGAAAAGAGCTTTCAATAATTTTCATCTTCTAAATTATTAAGTTTTTACCTGATTTATATTTTATATCTGCAAATCTAGGGTTGATGTTCTCCCCTTCCACTCACTCCCATTTCACTAAACTGAAAAGTTCATGAAGCTAAAAACTGGTTCTCCTCTTTCTTTGAGGTGCTCAATAAGTGTTTGTTAAATGGATAATTAAGTACTGAAATATTATCAATTCTTCCTGCACTCCCGCAACACTACTGGTTTAACACTTGCTTTCTATAACAACTGACCTTTTAATAATCTTGATGAACCTTTAGAGACAGTCACATCACATGCTTCTTAATATTCAAGACAGCGGCAACTTTCCTTCAAGTAATTTCTATAGGAAATTCTAATATGTAAGGCAAATAAAAATAAGAGATGCTTCATTGAGTCAGTGCAAGGGATCCAGAGGCTGACTGCCAGTCCATCCCTAAGGTTAACATTGAAAAAACCAATCCACTCAAATTACACTCAAGTAACAAAAAAGAAAACTGAAGCTGAAAGAGAAAGTAACTAAAGTCAGAAGGCTAGATAGTGGCAGATTACTAAATGAAACTGCATTCATTAAGCACCCTAAAAGACAGAGGTTTCCCTGGTGGCTCAGTGGTAAAGAACCTGCCTGCCAATGCAGGAGACGCAGGTTCGATCCCTGGGTTGGGAAGAATCCCTGGAGAAAGAAATGGCAACCCACTCCAGTACTCTTGCCCGAGGAATCCCATGGACAGAGGAGCTTGGTGGGCTACAGTCCATGGGGTCGCAAGAGTCAGATAAGACTTAGTGACTAAACAGCTACTTAATATTTTACTGTGCTAATATATGTGTTTTTATATATGAGAATCTATGGCTGATGCCCACCCACCACCACATTCATCACCTAAAATCCATGAGATCCCTCTTCACGTGGGAATTCAAAACCTGGACAAAATCTGTGGGTCAACTAGCCATGGAGACATTTCTTTACGAATCCTTCTTTCTAGTGAGACAGGTACTTCTGTGAGATCAATTCAGACAGGAAAAAAAAAAGTTTAGGGCTTCCTCCGTGGCTCAGTGGTAAAGAATTTGTCTGGCAATGTAGGAGACATGGGTTCAGTCCCCGATCGGTGAAGATCCCACGTGCTGCGGAGCAACTAAACCCCCGTGCCGGAACTATGGAGCCCGTGTGCCGCAACTTCTGAAGCTCGAGTACCGTGCAGACCAGGATCCACAAGAAAAGCCTGATTACATGACTCCATTTATATGAATTGTCCAGAGGAAACAACTATATAGAGAGAAAGTAGATTCGAGGTTGCCTGTGGCTGGGAGGGTTGGAAGGAAATAGGGGTTAACTCTTAAGAGGCCTGGGTTTTCTTTTATGGTGATAAAACTGCTCTAAAACTGATTGTAGAGATGACTGTGAGAGTCAGTAAATATACTAAAAGCCACCAAATTTTACACTTTAAATGAGAAAATTGTACAGTATGTGAATTATAACGCAATAAAACTGTTATTTAAAAAAAAGGAGAGAGAGAAGCCTGTGAACCACAGGAAGAGTTGCCCCTGCTCTCCACAAATATAGAAAGGCCTGCATAAAAATGAAGACTTAGCACAGACAAAAATAAATAAATAAAATTAACAATTTGGTCAACTCCTTCACTTGCTGCTGCTGCTAAGTCACTTCAGGGCTGCAGCCTTCCAGGCTCCTCCATCCATGGGATTTTCCAGGCAAGAGTACTGGAGTGGGGTGCCATTGCCTTCTCCGCCTTCACCTGCACTTCTGTGTAAATAAATAATTATTAATGGGGAGAATGTTGTTGCATAATGGTATTCTGAAATTAGGACAATGTGTAGCCTGAAAAAGCATAGCCTGTAAATTTATTTTTAACCTCCCTAATACCTATACTTTTCATAATACATAGCTCAGAAAGATTGTCAAAATATTTTTGGTTAGCTGATGAGAATACTTAGAAGTTAGTGATTCTCTAACAAATAATAGGAAAGTAGAAAAGGGATGTCTAAGAGAATGTCACAAGGAGTGGCTGAAGCATGAAGTTTTGTATTTATCAGAAGATTGCAGGATATGTAAAAGAGGGAGGTAGAACACAGGCAGTCATGTAACGACCGGGAACCATTCAGCATTCTATGCAGCTGGCGTTAAAGACAATCTAGAAGACTTCTCTGGTGGGCCAGTGGTAAAAAAGCTGCCGGCCACTGCAGGGGACATGCTTTGATCCTTGGTCCGGGAAGAGCCCACATGCCCTGGGGCAGCAAAACCTGTGTGCCAAAACTACTGAAGGCCGAGCACTCCAGAGAAGAGAACCCAGTGCACCGCAGCTGGGGAGCAGCCCCCGCTCGCCGCAACTAGAGAAAGGCCACGCACAGCAACGAAGACCCAGCACAGCCAAAAGCAGACAGTGGATGTTAATAAATGCAATTTTAAAATAAATAATTAAAAAACAATCTGAAGAGAGCTGCGTCTGGGCATAGAATGTAGGGGAAATGAAGCAGTCAAGGTCAAAGGTCGGAGATGTAGGCCAGGACCTTTTCTGTGTGGCTAAGGATACCATTCCTGGGCTCTCTGTCAGACTTTTATTGTAGTGGGAATTCCTAGCAACGTACTTTCACAGCCTTGAGAAATTTCATAGAAATAGCCCCTAGAAAATCAGTATATGTTAAGAAATTATGTTAATGATTATCTTTCATGTTTTTCTTAAGAACAATCTCCTTGTTACAACCCCCAAGGCCAGACCCAGAAGGGAGTATGACTGGGATCATAAAAGCATGCAACTGGAATGCCAGGTCAGCGTCAGGCATGAACGCTGCCTGGGCACTTGCTAATTGTTCCAGAGACTAGCCCAGAAGGAAACGGCCTGGGGTAAACACAAGGAGATCTGGATTATGTCAGTGCAGTCCATAACATTTAGGGGTATGTGATTAGCACAGCTTGTGTCTTGAGAAAGATAAGATCTGAGAAAGTCTGCAATTAGGAATAAAAGCTGGACTCAAGAGTGACCTCTGCACCTCAAGCCCAATAGAGGCTACAGGCCCCCTGACCCCATTGCACCAGATTTTGTGTTCTGTCTTCATTCTCGTCACTCGCTCTCAGACCATTAGGGCAACATTTTATTATGGTTCTTTCCCACATCATCAGCCTAGAAAACCACAAAATGACTGGAAGTTCAGTGTGAAGCTGGAGTTACACTGTGATCGTGTTAGAATCACAGGATTATAATGGAAGACACTGCCCCCCAAAGTTTCCACCAGAAGGTGAACACATATACTCAAGAGATCAAATTTAAGCAGATTATATACCCAATCTACCTTCAAGTCACTCATGTCATACAAACCCCCAAAAGGCTCTTACTCTTAGAATTCTTATATAAAAAAGTTGAACAAAACCAGTGTGTGAGTTAGCCAAGGTCAATGCTATGTTTAGCAACTTGAGAGCAAAAACGGTTTCAGTTTTCTAGTAAGATCCTTCTGTAAGCAATAGCTTTATAAAATGCAGCAAACACAGCTGTGTGGATGGCACAGATTGTGCCTTTGACCACAGGACTGGTCTTGGGGAACTTTCTGAACAGTGTCGCCGTTCCCGGAGTGAAATTGTAAGAGAAGAGCAGGGAGAGGAAGAATATGAGATAAGTAAAAGCAATGTTTTTGCATTAGTCTAGCCTCTTGGAGCACTGCCCGCAAATTCCATCCACCTCAGTTCATCTGCAGCCCTTGCAGGGGTCTACAAGTCCCACTTACCAGTCATAAATTGTCATCAATTAATCTCCCCTCCCATCTAGTTCCTATCTTTGTGTTTATTCTCCCTCTCCAACCAACAGCTCTTCATGGAGAGGTACTTAAGGTCACAAATCTCACTCCTCAAGTTATGATAAGAGCAAACAAGACCCAGAAAAGGGAAGAGGACAGTCACTTGGTGAATTTCAATGAGCATTATGGAAAGTACCTGCCAATCACCATAGAAGATCTGATGTGTTTATTGGAGGAAATTATCAAGAGGGTATAACCTCTAGCTGACCCTAGAGCTGGACCCTGGCAGAGGCTCCTCATCCTTCCTCTTGTCCTTGAAATGTATGGTCTGCCCACCATTCCCACACTAGGAGCCATTTCAAGGACGCAGCCTTGAGAGTCTAGTATTGCTGAGACCATCTGGACTCAATATTGACTAAACCCCACGATGGCCTCTATGGAAATTGAGATTCTGTAGGGGCAGGTATGAGCTCTCCTCACCCTGCAACCACCAAGAGAAATCTAGCCTCAGATATAAGTTCTCTTCCTTGTTAAACCTGCTATCTAGCAACCTGGAGTTGTCTGGCCCTTAAGTTGTTCGTTTAGTTTCTGAATTCCCTATGAAGTCATAATGAAAATCTTCAAATTCACTATTGGTAGGAATATTTCACATGTGATACTGCTGCTTCATATGTGGTCCATTCCCCACCCCAACCAGAATTTTTCCCACATGGTTCTCTCTCTTCTCCCAGGATTTTTCAGTAACAGAAAATTAACTTTCTCTAAATGATCCATCTACTCTGCTGATGAAAAGCTTCAAAAAAGAGTTTGCCCAAGGTTTTGTTATTTATATTTACCTTTTATCCAAATTTAGGTCCTCTGTAAATGCACAGAATAGAATCTATTCTAAATAATAAGAATAGATACTAATATTAGAGTTAGGGTGGTACCATAATGACAAGTTCTTAATTTTGGAAACAGACAAATGGTTTCAGATGTTGACTCTGCCCTACTACTTAAGTGTCTATGGAACTTTGAATGAGTTATCTGATTTCTGAATCTTGGTTTCCCTAAATGTTGAGTTATTGTGAGATGAAAATAGGTTCATGAGTGAAAGCATCCAGTAAGAAGATCTGCACCAAGTAGTCAATAAATGTTTGCTTTGCCTCTGTACATCCTGGTACAATTAATAAGATCTTTTAAATGATATTCTGTAAAAAAGAATACTCTGTGTGTAAATAGGTGGATTTATAAATCTGAAATTCAGATTATTTTGGAAACAGGCAATCTTAGATTGTTAAAGTCAGAAAAGAAGGGAACAACCTTAATTCTGCATTTTATGGATAAGGATGTAAAGTCAAAGAAACAAGTTTATGCTTCTACTCACAGTTAGCCACCTTAAGCTTCTGTGATAAACTGTTGGAACAAAAGATGACAGAAAAAAATGTATCAATGTGCCCATGTTTCCCAAGTCACATTACAAATCCATTCATCCTAAAAAAGAGAGGGAATGTGGTCTAAAATGCAAATATTTTCATCCCACCTGCTATGCCAAATTAAGGCTCAATGTGTCTTTAAAGATCTTTGAACAATAATTGTTTAATATGGGAGACAAACTGTGGTGTTGGAGAAGACTCTTGAGTGTCCCTTGGACTGCAGGGAGATCCAACCAGTCCATCCTAAAGGAGACCAGTCCTGGGTGTTCATTGGAATGACTGATGCTGAGGCTGAAACTCCAATACTTTGGCTACCTCATGTGAAGAGTTGACTCACTGGAGAAGACCCTGATGCTGGGAGGGATTGGGGGCAGGAGGAGAAGGGGATGACAGAGGATGAGATGGCTGGATGGCATCACCGACTCAATGCACATGAGTTTGGGTGAACTCCAACATGAGTTGGTGATGGACAGGTGTGCTGTGATTCATGGGGTTGCAGTCAGACATGACTGAGTGACTGAACTAAACATACTAACATTTGAGTTTTCTGAACTTTCCTCATTATCCCAAACCACACAGACACCAAAATGTATATAGTCTCTCTAGAGTTTAATGAATGTCAGGACCCAACTGTGGACTCAAAACTAGTGGCTCAGATGGTAAAGAATCTACCTGCAATGCAAGAGACCCAGGTTCTCTCCTTGGGTCAGGAAGATCCCCTAGAGAATGAAATGGCAACCAACTCCAGTATTCTTGCCTGAAGAATTCTATGGCTAGAGGAGTCTGGTGGGCTACAGTCCATGGAATTGCAAAGAGTCAGACACAACTGAACAACTAACACTTCCATTTTCACTTTCAAACTTAGCAAGGGTCATACAACACTTGTATAAAAATTAAGTGCCATATGGCAAAGTTGCAGTTTTTTAAACATGCTACTTTTGAACCTACTGCTAATAGGGTATCATTATAAAATGGGCATACAGAAAGAAACAAAATTAGTTAAAATTTTTTACAGCTTGATTTCTTCTATGTATAATGTATGTTTTCTGTAAAAAGTGAAAAAGATTTTTGCAATTAATTAACAGAAGGTAGAACTTAGGACATGTTGCAAATAGTTCTCCATTGGAGATTATTATTCTAAATAACACTTTTTACCTATTTGAGGAAACTACAGCCCAAGAGGTACATTTTCTAAACTGGCTATTTTTCTCAGAAAGGACAACTAACTGGATTGAATCAGTTTAAAACAATGAACACATATGTATTTACATGATATTAATAACATAACAGGAAGAGGATGATGTCCATCCCCTTCCTTTAGTCCAAGCGGTAGTCAGAGCTCCATTTAATGGTAAAAAGTTTTGCCTGCAGATTAGAACATGGGGAGTCTTTCCTCAACCCCAAATAATGACCAGATGGGAAGTAGAATAGCCACACAAGTAGTCCCTTGGGCGACTCAAAGGGAGAGGTTCTGGAGATTAAGCTTAGCAGATGGAGTTCAGTGCCTTCCCTGAACACAACCGCCAAGCTCTGGAGCAGCAGCCCTGAAGCTCCCTGACGCAGCAGCTGCTGCCAAGCACAGCCTCCCTTTCCCAGCCAGGCCATCCTGTCCAAGGCTGAACTCCAAGTCAGGAAATTTTTTTCAGCAAGGTAATGATCTGACACCAAACAATCAATACTCACCTGTGCCCAGACAATGGGCTTAATCCTTCCGGTAAGTGTTACAAAACACCTTAAAAAAACATCCAATTCCTTTGGTGCTGTCAACTGTGTGTGTGGTTAACAAGGCATTGGTCAGTCACTAGGGACTCTTCAGCTGGCCCCAGAAGCAACTGCGCCTGAAAGTAACATTAGCCACATATACCTGCCTCTCATTTTCCCAGAAATAACTCTGTACAGTAATTTCAGGGATGTTTTTATTTTTAAAATGACTGGTCCTGTTTGGCTCCATCCACTCTGAAACCAATCGTTACTTGCATCTTACTTCCACTTCAGCTAAGAAAGCCATAGACTCCAAAATAACTTATTCTTCAAATATGTGAAACCAGGTCCCATCAGAGAATTGAAATCCTGTTGAGTTATAGCTCATAAATTCCCACCACCTAAATAAGCAGTTGTAAGTAATACTAAATTGATAACCTCTGCCTTAAGGCATTTTATATTGTACTTGAAACAGAGATTATTTTAACCAATCTTCAGGGCTTCAGAAGGACAGAAGTCAGTGATTTGCTTATGTTTCAGACAAGAAAAGGTACCAGACTACATCTCATTTCCACTCACCTTTAAGAATGTCTGACTGAAGAGCCCTAGGTTCATGGCATTGATAGCAAAGCCAAGTGCTTCCTCTTCTACATCCAGGGTGCATGTTGCTGCCCCAGCATACAAAGCTAGAATTGCAAGCATGTCCCTGAATGGAACAGATGGCATTGTATGCCCAATCCCTAACTAATGACTGTGTCAGGGAAATGGCTATCTTGACTGGCCTACATCAATCAGGGTGCATGTCCAGAGCTGGGGATGAAGCTATTTCTTGAGAAGGACATAGATTATGTGTAGGATAGGTAGATACCAGCAGGAAAATTGGAGACAGGGAAGAATGGACATTGGATTTTCACTACATAGAGACATCTGGCCTGAAAGACAACAGCAAGCCCAGGGCTATATCTACTGAAAATTACTAGGGTATTACTAATAAGAAAACAGTCTCCAGATTACAAACTAACAAATAACAACAAAACTCCAAGGCCAGTATGTTTCTTTTATTATTACTTTTGTTTGATTTAAGATGGTTGAATGATTTCATTTTCATTCATAAGCATTACAATAATTCCCATGCAAAAACCAAGACTGCATATGCCCGATTTCAATTGGCCAAAATCTACCCCGTGAGACTGGACATTCAAGATCAAAGTTTTGCTTGACCTTTCCAACAGTAGACAGCACAGTAATCCTTTGAGAGATGGGCAGGCCCCTTGCCTCCCAAACACTACAGTTTGAAATGAGTCCATACCAAAACAGGGAGCTGGTGCTTTGCAGCACATAGACCTGGCAAGTAATTAAAGACAGGACACCTCTACACCAAGGCTTCCACCCAGTTATTTCCTGGTTCCTGCTCTATGGCAAAACCTGCTTTTGAATTGGCATGGTATTTTCTATTTGGGGATTAATATTCATTTTTCCTTCTAGTTTTTCTCAAAACTCTCAGAAGAACCAAAGAAACTCTACAAAAAAGCTTAACCCTATAATGTCAAAAGAAATACGGTTGACCCTTGAATAATGTTGGGGTTAGGAACACTGATCTTGTGAGGTTGAATATCCATATATAACTTTATAGTGGACCTTCTATTCATGGTTCCAAACCCATACATTCAACTAACACATTTAGTGAAAAAAAATCTGCATATAAGTGAATCCACGCAGTTTAAACCTGTGTTGTTCAAGGATCAACTATACATACAAAGACAACTACTTTATCAATCATACATTTTCCCCAGCTTCAGATAAAAGTCACTCAGCAGGTATAAAGCTTGAAAAACTTCTCTCGGTAAGATAGGAACCAGGAAATTCAAAGAGGACAAAATAGGAACCCACATAAAGGAGAACTAAACAAACACAAAGACTCATTCTATTGATTAAGAAAAATGAGCTAAATGAAGAAATGATAGCATTTCAACAGTAGATGTCAATTTATATTGAAACACACACATTGGAACTCTGACAATGGCAAAGTTTCATTAGTGCAAATAACAATTGTAATGGTATGTTCATTAATAGGATTTAAATAAGGCTTCAAATAATTACACACACTAAAACTACCATTTGGAAACCTTAATTCTACTTGGAAAGTTGTCAAAGACACCCTTCCAAACCATCCAAAGTTCCGATTTGAGGACAATTACATTCAATGAAGTTGCTCCAAACATAATTTGTAGCATCATCACTTTCAAAGTCTACATTGTTTGGCAGAGAGAGAGAAATTACCCTGGCCACTGGTCGAAAAAAGTATCGACAAATCCAGCTAACGTACCAGGTAGTTTCCAGATTCAGATGATTTTCAAATATCTGTAGTGATGAACATTCATTAAAAAAATAAAGACAATGAAAAGCAAAACAAAACAGAATCCTGAAGTATCAGGAAGAGAGATTCCCCACTCCCATTAACAATTTTGCACAAAGTATGAAACAGAAAGAAGGGAGATAATTCATGGGCATTTCATCTATGGCTCAAGTTCTCCTTAAAAATAAAAAAAAAAAAAACAAGCACCAAACACCAAAACAATAACTACAAAAAGTAAACAGCAACATCAGAGGCAGAATATGAAATAGTAATATACTGTTTCAGAGTCTGCACCATTCTGCAGAACCAGGAAACTTAAAGATATGTTCTTAACAGATCCAATCCAGGCTGGATACGTAAAAAAAAAAAAACAAAAAAAAAAAACAAAAGACGGCATCACAAACCACACTACATATTATGACAGTTTTAGATCCAGAGCAAAAAAAAAAAAAAGGCAGCAAAAATGCTCAGAAAAATTTGTCGTCAATTCTGAAATGGGGCCTTGTGACATCATCAGGGTTAATGAAGACAGAGATGGACTTTCCCGGATTCTCAGTCACTAGCTGCTGCAGTTTTTTGGCCAGACGGTCATCGGGCTGGTTGGGGTCCCCTCCATCGGACTGCGGGGAGGGGAGGCTGGTGGTGCTCCCTCGCCTCTGGAGCTCCAGCGTCAGCCGGTTGGCTGCCTTGACGTGCTCGATGGCAGTGCGCAAGTGCTCTGCTGGGTCTGAGCGGACCGAGGAGAGCTTCCGCGCGTGGAGCATGACCGTCTCCTCAGACAGGTGCTCCAGCATGTTGCACTGAGGGATGAAGTAATTGGGACACATCTTGTTGACCAGGCAGTGTTGCAGGTCATCAATGAGGCCCAGCAAAAAGTGGGCTGCACAGTCTTCTTGGGCCAAGTAGTTGGCCGGAAGTCTGTCACAGGCCCAGAGCATCATGCTCCGCAGGTGGTAGGGGCTGATAGCCTTGGGCCGGGACAGGAGTTTAATGATGATGGCTTTGCAGGCCTGGTACGCCTGCATGAGGCTGCTGGAGATACACTTCTTCAACTGCACCTCACTCCTGGCAAAGGACAGCCGCCACTCATTGTCTTTCTTTCCCTTGTAGGAGCAAGCTGGTACCAGGTAAAACCCACTGATGACTTCTTCCTCAGTGATCTTTCCATCCCAAAAGTGGTTCTCCATCAGCCAGCTCTGGGCCACTGCTGGCCAACCTTTGAAGGAGACCACTGGGACAATATCATACAACATGCGACTGCTCCCCACACCCAGAATGATGGAGATGATGGTCCCA
Source organism: Redunca redunca (assembly GCA_006410935.1). NCBI lineage: Eukaryota > Metazoa > Chordata > Mammalia > Artiodactyla > Bovidae > Redunca > Redunca redunca. The sequence continues at coordinate 115,474 of SJYQ01104729.1, read as the reverse complement.
TTCTTTTCCACTTTTTCCACCTTTGGCATCCCTCTCTGGGGTTTCTTCTGTATCTCTGAGAGGACAATGCTGATGGAGTCATAGAACCAGTCGGCCACTTTGGTTGGAGAGAAAAAGTAGTTGGTGGCACCGTTGATGTGATCTACGATGGTGCAGCAGTCTTTCCATTTACTAATCGTCCCCTCATCGAAGAGCCGAAGGCTCAGCCAAGAGTGACATAAGGCTGAGTGGCGCATATCCAGTGTCACAGGTTGATTACGGTCATGCAGCTTAAGGGCTGGCACCAGGAGAGTGAAGTCCATATCATAGTCGGTCCCTCGGGCATAGACATTAAGCTCATCTAAGTCCAGGTCTACCACGCCTTCTCGGGCTCCTCCAGAAAGCAGCAGGTACTCGTTGGCCACTGGCAGTTTTTGGTCCAGCTTTTGCACCATTCCTAAAAACAGAAAGAGAAAACACACTTATAGGGAGCACAGACACAAGTCTTATACATCAACACAGAATATGCTGGGCTTCCAAGAGCCATTATTTGTTATCAATACAAAACCACATCTTAGGCTGCTGCATGGGCCCAGCCAAGAGTACTTTGTTCATTTTTATCAGTGCCAGAACCCATCCTTTTCCAAAAGATGGGAGAATTATGCAGATTCTTCTCTCATAGTGAAAGCAATATCATTTTCCATCATAAACCAGAACTCCTCTTCCCTAGTCATCACCTTGGTTACTGGCATTGCCAGCCCATTCAGTCTCTCAGGCTGAAAACCTCAGTAAATTTCAATTCTTACTTGCCTTTCTACTGCCAAATCTTATCTGTATAACCTCTGCAATATTTCTCATTCCCTCCCCGTTCTCCATCTCTGCTGTCATCACATACAGCCTGGTTCTTTCATTTCTTGCCAAAGCAGTCACCCTTCCCCAGGCCTTCTTGCTGAAACATTCCTCTATACAAGAGGAGCTGCGGACACTGAGAGTGGGATACTTCCAGGGGGCAGTGAGGTCATGACTTCAAAATAATCCTGGTAAGTTACTGACCTTTTTCAATGTGTTGACACTTGATGGTACAAAAGAAAAGGAGGGCAAAGTTGCTGGTGCCTTAGTATTAGTCGAGACAGTGGCACCAACTGCATCAATAGTCACTGGATTCTTTATTGTTGGCATGCACTAGCATTAAAAAATTAATAATCCAGTTTCACTTAAAATCCTTAATAGAAAAGGAAATTGGATTCAATTTCTTCAGTCCCAAGTTTCAAACCACCTTTCTGTATGATGAAATTGCAAACACTCCTGTCTCATACTAAATATCAATATAAAAGTGCTTCAAGAAAAGCCCTCATGTTTGAGTTAGAGGATAAATTAGCTGCTTTATTCATGGAACATCACTTCTAATTTAAAGACCTACAGATAAACTATGGGTATTTAGACTTTAGTATATGATAAGACATTTTTTCAGAAACTGAACAAATCGAGGCTGTCTTCACAAAAACAACTGAAATATTTATTGCCAATGAAAACACTGGGGCTTTTAAGAAAAAAATTAATTTAAAAACTTATCTCCTGAACCATGAACTTAATATCTTCCCAAACTGTATATTTTTCTAATGAGATTGGCAGTGAAACAACAAATGTGATTTTAGGGGATGATACTACGAGTTCTTTGAGAGTAAGAACTATGTCTCAAATATGTATTAAGCAGGAATTAGAGGTCTGCACTCAGTGGGCACACAACTGAAGCTGTGACTGAATGACAAAGGAGAAAATTGAGGAAATTAGTAGGCTTAGATATGAAGTACTTATCCAAAGGCAAGACAGAAATGACTGTTCCATGAATAACATTTTAATAGAAATACACTTTCCCTGAGTCCTGTCTTTTTATTATGTATTTACCTGTGCTTCATTATCTGACAAACTATCAGCATCACTCCATGACTTACTTAATATCTTTTCCTGAAAGATCAAAAAGAATGACTTCCCACTATCATTCCATTAGTCATTGCAGTTACTTTTAACTGGCAGTTTTTTTATTCATAAGGCAATCCCAATGCAGATAAACTATGTATATGTGTCTGTTATCACTGTATTTCAGAATTTGGCATTCGTTTATAAAAACATGGTCTTTTCATCTTTAAAATCTTATTTTCCAAACAACAAATAGTAAAGGCTCACTTTTTTTTTTAAAGCAGTCAATAAATTATCCAACATTAAAGAGGCAACAATTCATCAGAGAGACTTCAGTGTACCTGACTGACTTTTTTAGACTGTGCACACTCTCTGTGCTGTGATAGGCAACAGGATCCCTCTTCAATAAAGGATTTCTTGTCTCAGGTACTGGGGCTGTCAGTGCAGTCCCTTAAGTCAGTGCAGTCTTACTGCAAAGAGCCACCTCAACCAAGATCACATCCTGTGGTTGGGGTTGGGGTGACCGGTACACCTACTGGAAGCAATCAGTACGGAAGTGCCCCAGTACAGGATACTCTGACAAGTTACTGGAATCCAGAGTTCCCAGGGGGATCAATTGGGGCTGTCACTGTACCTGCAAGGACACCTGACTTCACCCTCCACCTGATCCTGCTTCTTTTCCCTCCCTTCCACAGGTGCAGGTCCCCAGGGTGCTTCTTTATAAATATTCTAACTCCCTCTCAGGGGCTACTTCGTGAGGAACCCAATCTAAAATGCTACATACCAACCCAAGTAGCCTTCACTGCAAATCAGCACTGAACAATTTATTTTCCTTTTAAAAGTCAGACAGCCACTAGAGTTGAAAGTTATCATAAACACCAAGACAAAGATGTTTATCTCATTTATCATATTTCAGTATTAATCTCACCTTGACAAAGTAATAACTACTACCACCCCAAGTTTTAGCAGTAGTTCTAAAAAGATAGGATTGAACTTTCAGAATTCCAGGTAGGTGCTGAAAATCATTTTTAGTATTTTACAGACTCACATGGAGGTACAGATACTGTCAAAAAGAAACATTTCAACATTGTAAAGCAATTATCCTCCAATTAAAAAAAAGAGAAACATTTGATATTGAAATAATTTACGCATTATCTCATGTATTGTTTCACTCTAGCATTTGGAGAGCCACAAATAAACATGGGGAAAACCCTGACATGCTGGGTTGTAATGTTAACGCAAGCTCGTGTGCCTGAAGCACAGTGAAGCCAAAGAAACTGAAATGTCGGAGTCTGGAGGAGAGAAAGGTTTACTTCAGGGCCCTGCAAAGAGACAAGGTGGCTTATGCCATAAGAAGCCAGAAGCTCCCTAGTTCTCAGCAAAGCATGTTTATAAGCCAAGTGAAGGACAGGGGCTGGGGGGTTGGAGGGGGCTGTCGCAGGGTATGTGATCAGCTTGTGCACAACTCTCTGATTGGCTGATGCTGAGGGAACAAGGTGGTGTTACAGGGGTTGACTTTATCAGTCCTTCGGCTCCAAAAGGTCTTGGGGCTTGTGTCTTCCTGGTGATTAAGTGGTTAACACTTTCCATTTGTGGGAGGGGGAGAGGTTTTATACATTTGCAAATGTATATCAAGTACTATTACCCAGGCACTTTGCTGCTGCTGCTAAGTCGCTTCAGTCTTGTCCAACTCTGTGCAACCCCATAGATGGCAGCCGACCAGGCTCCCCCGTCCCTGGGATCTTCCAGGCAAGAACGCTGGAATGGGTAGCCATTTCCTTCTCCAATGCATGAAAGTGAAAAGTGAAAGTGAAGTCGCTCAGTCATGTCTGACTCTAGCGACCCCATGGACTGCAGCCTACCAGGCTCCTCTGTCCATGGGATTCTCCAGGCAAGAGTACTGGAGTGGGGTGCCATTGCCTTCTCCGATATAGGTACTTTAGAAAGGAGATAAAGGTGAGGATATGGGGGAAGGCCCCATGGGGTCCTGCTTGGTTACAGTAATTAGTAAGAAGATCTGAACTGATTAGTAGCACTGTTATAGGGACACTGCACAAAATTCTATACATCCTTTGGTCCTAGGCAGGATCCAGCTGGCTCTGAGCGCACTGGCCAGGATCTGTCTACACAACCAGAATAACATGTGCAGTAATGGGCTGGGGATAATTTGTTTACAAACCCGTCACTGAACTTTACTTGGACTGCCACAGTTTTGTTCCAATAGTTACAGGTAAGGAAAATAAGCTAAAATTCCCTTCTGCCCTCTACTGGATTAAAGAAGTTTTTCCACATTTTTACTTAGTGGTGGTGGTGTTCACTCGGTTGTCTCCAACTCTTGGTGACCCCATGGACTGCAGCACACCAGGCTTCCCTGCCCTGCACCATCTCCTGGAGTTTGCTCAAACTCCTGTCCATTGAGTTTATGATGCCATCCAATCCTCTCATCCACTATCATCTATCTGCCTTCAATCTTTCCAAGCATCAGGGTCTTTTCCAATGAGTTGGCTCTTCACATCAGGTGGCCAAAGTATTGGAGGTTCAGCTTCAGCACCAGCCCTTCCAATGAATATTCAGGGTTGATTTCCTTTAGGATTGACTGGTTTGATCTCCTTGCTGTCCAAGGTACTCTCAAGAGTCTTCTCCAGTACCACAGTTTAAAAGCATCAGTTTTTTGGTGCTCAGCCTTTTTTATTGTTCAGCGCTCATACCCATATATGACTACTGGAGAAACCATAACTTTGACAATACAGAACTTTGTAGGCAAAGTAATGTCTCTGCTTTTTAATATACTGTCTAGGTTTGTAATTTCTGTTCTTCCAAGGAGCAAGCATCTTTTAATTTCATGGCTACAGTCACCATCCACCAAGTCACTGGTGATTCTGGACCCAAGACAATAAAGTCTGTCCCTGTTTCCATTGTTTCCCCATCTATTTGCCATGAAGTGATGGGACCGGATGCCATGATCTTTGTTTTTTGAATGTTGAGTTTTAAGCCAGCTTGTTAGTGTGTACACTAGAATATTCCTTTTTCCTCCCAATTGTTGCTTATGTACTTAAAATCATGACCCTTCTTTCAGAATAGTCATATAATGTATTTGCCTAAATTTGGATATTCAGGAGTTAGAATAATGTTGAACATTTCTTATTTCTTTAAAAAGGGAAGTGAGAACTTGAGCAGTAGCGAGAATATAGCTGACGCTCATTTGCTAAGCTCTTAGGAGTTAGAAACAAAGTCCCAAAGGCCACACTGTTCCGGAAGCTGATCTCCCGAGACCTCCACATTTACATTTAGCCTGCCTGAGCCCATTAGTCTGCAATTGTACAAATTATTTGGTAGCACAAATTGGAGCCTTCCCCAGCACTATACAAACTCAAATGCCCTCCTTGAAAACTTTCCTGGGCTAAGTGAAAATCAGCTGACATCAGCTATCATCCCAGATGGGTTGCCAGGCAACGAAAACACAGCCAGGGGCTGAGAGGGAAAAAAAAATTCTACTGTACACTTTGGCTGTAGGCATTAGTTTCAACAAATGCCATCTCTGAACTGATCCAAGGATTTTTGTATAATTGCAGGATATTTTTGTGATATCAAGTGTCTCTGACTGTGTAGCTATTAGTAAATTATCCAAAACCGTGAGTGAGAACAAAAGAGAGATTGAACACATACCACTGGGCTTGTTAGCAGCAGAGAAAAAGAGGGATGGAGAAAGAGCTTATTCCCCTGGGTGGGCCTCTTCTTTACAGGGAAGCATTGGCATATGTTTGCTCTTAAAAGCAAAGTAAAACTGCCTCCCAGCCTCCCTTTCCGTAATTGATTTCAACTTATTTCATAGTTTCTACTTAAGAGGACCTTAATATTACCGTTTTAGGTACTGGGTCCCAAAGTTTAAGGACCGAGTTCCTGTCATCCTCTTAAGTTCTTTGCTTTACGACATCAAGTGAAAAATGGAACTCTGCCTCAGACTCCCTTATAGTCCAGTGAATAAAACTTTTCCACATTCTGTTGAATTCAAATTAACTTCTATCACAAACATATAATACTGGATGGTTGACACCAGAACACAAGAACTAAGTGCATTTGTCTTCTTTCATCTTCACAGCTTCATTGGCGTGCATATATGAGAACCCGACTAGTAAGCAGATGAGTGAAATCAGTACTTGTATGTGAAAGGGAAAGTGACATCACTCAGTCGTGTCCCAAATCTTTGTGACCCCATGGACTGTAGCCTATCAGGCTCCTGCGTCCATGAGATTTTCCAGGCAAGAGTACTGGAGTGGGCTGCCATTTCCTTCTCCAGGGGATCTTCCTGACTCAGGGATCAAACCCGGGTCTCCTGCATTGCAGACAGATGCTTTACCGTCTGAGCCACCAGGGAAGCCCAGTACTTGTATAGATTCCTTTAAAAAAAAGAATTCCTAACTGTGGTGAGGAGATAAAGATCTATCAAAGAGGTAAAACTTTTATGTCTTGCAATTAAAGCTACAGAATACCTTTTACCTCTCTCTATATCTTTGCTTATGTATATAAAAAAGATTTCTATATAGATAAAAAAGACCTGAATATCTCAATAGTATTCATTGTTTCATAAAAATATTATTACCTTTTCACCTCAACTTATATGAAATATCAATAACAGTGCCTTTATAGCACTGATCCTTAATAGCAGGAAGGGTACAGAATGGGATAAATTTGACAAAGTCCTTTTATGATTCTGATATATTCTCTAGGGGAGCAGTCTCCTTAGCTGTTAATAAACAATATAAAACCTTCTTGTAAGAACATAATAATTTATGCTTGAAATATTTTTGTCAAGCTTGATTGTTTGAGCTGCATTCTGAGAAGTGGGCATGGCCGTGCTCTTAAAAAGTCACCAATCTTTGGGATTTTTAATGACTTCAATTTGAGGAAAGTTTTTGCATTTTCTTTATTCACAGATAGAAATGATCTATATGATGTCCCTCACTTTATATGTGAAACACTTAAGTTCAGAGGAGAGAAATAATTCATTCAAGGTTACACAGAGCCCGAAGGACAGGATAACAGGACTGTCTTATTCCCACAATGGTTGTGAAGGTCAGAATGGCATGCGCACACCATTCTCCCTACAATACCTGACTTGACATGAATGCAAACTGGCTGGGAAGGGAAGCAGCAGAGGTCCCAAGGCAAAATGCCAGCTTTGCACTTCTATTGCTCAAAGCTTTAGTGTGACCTTGACAGGCAGCAGATCATGCCTGATCATCTGCATTTATCAGGAAGAATGCACCTGATCTGTCTTATAAGAAGCTACTCATTTTTCCACTATGAAGCACAGGAAATACAGAAGTGAAACACCAACGGAGCTTCCCAGTTGTCAATAATCTGCTGAGTGATCACTAATAGTAACAACTATATGTTTTATTAATATAAGTCAGAGAGTCTGTTTTATTTGGCATAACTCTGAGACAACTGCATACAATTTTTATTTTTTGTTTTTAGCCATGCTGTGTGGCTAAAATATGGGATCTTGGTTCCCTGACCAGGAATTGAACTCGCACCCTATACTGGAAGTGCAGAGTCTTAACCACTGACTGCCAGCAAAGTCCCCAGCTGCATGTGATTTTATTTAAACCTTTTAGAGAACTGATTAAATCATGGATGGTAATAACCTACTGACTAAATATATATAGTAATAGGGCTGATTTGAAAGATGTCTCCTCAAAGAAGTCTTTCTTGATCTTTTCCCATCTTAAGACTAATAATGTCTGCAAACACATTGGAATTAGAGCAAGACAGGCTTGAGTTTGAATCCTGGGTTTGTCATTTACTACTTAAGTAAGGCTGACAAATTATTTAAATCCTCTGAGTTTCCAATTCCTCATCTATTCAAAATGAACAAAGAAAACTGCACTTCTAGGGTTGATATGAAATATCAAAGCACATAGTGGGCTTCCCAGGTGGCGCTACTGGTAAAGAGCCCACCTGTCAATGTGGGAGACTTAAGAGGCATAGGTTCGATCCCTGGATCCGGAAGATCCCCTGGAGGAGGTCATGGCAACCTGTTCCATTATTCTTGCCTGGAGAGTCCCATGGACAGAGGAGCGTGGTGGGCTACAGTCCCTAGGGTCGTAAAGAGTCAGACATGACCGAAGCAGCTTAGCACACATGCAAGCACATAGTATTTAGTTCATTCTCCCCATAAATCTTCCCTTTCTCCACTACCTATAAAACTGGATTACCCAAACAATTCCTATCTCACAGAGCTGATAATCTATCTCAAGGCTCTGAGCACATGAAGGCCCACAAAGCATGTTAGATGAAAGGACGTGAGTGGAGCAGCCTTTCCTCCAGCATCCTTTCCTCCCTGCGCCTAGACTGAAGCTGGTCCAGGGATGCCTCCTCTGGCGGCTGCCATGGGGCAGCATGGCACGCAGACTGGCACGTGAGGGTGAGCGGGATTCCAGCCCTTTCTTGTTTCGTCAGAACAAACTTCCTGTAAAATGAACAATCTACACACCCCTACAGGACCTTGATTTGAATTCTTACCTTAGCACTTTCTGTACCTATAATCATAGTGGCTGTATTCATAACTTACTGTCCCTCCTTAACAAGACAACAGCATAATGCATTTGGCACAATAATGGGCAAAGAGGGTCAGTAAATGAAAGATGCTCTCACACTCCCTCGTCTATGAGCTCCCGCAGTCAAGGTTTTATTGCTGCAGGGGCTAATACAGACTTTGGGATGGGTGGGCAACTCCGTATTGGGTGTACTCTTTGGTTCAGTCAACTTGACTATTTCATCAACCACAACTTGAGAATCATGGTATTTGCCATATAAGGTACTAGGAAATATTATCAGCACATCTCTATAAAATCAAAGATGAGGTTGGGGAAAAAAGTAAAAGCCTCTCTAATCTTTCTTAAAAATTAAAATTCAAGTTCTAAAAGTTGGTGGATTTTGGCAGTTTACTAAGCTGTTCTGAATAGAATGAACATGGGTTAGACCTGGTTCAAGTACTAGTCATCGAGGACCAACCTAATCAAACACTCTGGGCCTCAGTTCCCTTCTGTGAAATGGGAGAATAGCAACTAAAAGCTTGTTTGGTGGCCAGGAGGATAAAACAAGAAAATACACACCAAATTACTTAGTGTGTGGTCTGGTTCTTACGTGGCAATCAATAAACAGAGGTTTCTGGAGATGTGCCCACATTATCAATATATTTTTCCCATCTAATAAGCCTTGCCCTTTTCCTCCTTTTAACCTCTTGGGATAGTTAAAAAACCTCATCGTTTCTACCAAGCAAGACTTATACTGGCAAGACTCAAAGGACAGGGTCTCATTAGCACCACCTAGCAGCCTCCCACAGCTACAACAGGGCAGGAAAGCTAGGTTTTAATTTACAAAAGGAGTGATCATTTAAGGAGGCTCATTCTCGAAAGGTAAAAACAGTAGCAAGTGAAAAGCAAGAGTGATGCCAATATGGTATCATAAAGCTAAACAAGGATACAGAAATATATCAGCAATGACCAGACTGCCTCTCTCCTGATCTTCAGAAGAAGCAAGAAAGTTCTAATGGAGATGTTCAGGATTAAGTTAAACAGATCCTCCCTCGTAGACTGAAGGCAGGAGGAGAAGGGGACGACAGAGATGGTTGGATGGCATCACCGACTCAATGGACATGAGTTTCAGCAAGCTCCGGGAGATGGTAAAAGACAGGGAAGCCTGGCGTGCTGCAGTCCATGGGGTCACAAAGGGTCGGACACAACTCAGCGACTGAGCAACGACAACAACAACAAATCCTCTTTTGTCTCTGCCTGTGACAGCTGAGTCTGGCCTGTATTCCTTCCTCATTTGGGGGTGTATATGCACACTGCTTTATGACCCTGAAACTGGAAAGCTGGGTTTGATAGGCAGGGGTAGAGTCTCTTATTTTAGAGGAGGAATAATGAAGGAAGCCAAGTCTGGTAAATTGCAAGGATGGAAGTAGGATTCAAAACTCAGATTTGATTTATTCATGCATGTGACCCATAGGTATTGGTACCTCCTCTGGGCTAGTACTCTGTCAGATACCAAAAACTCAAGAGAAACCCACAGTCCCCACTGCATGATCCTTATCGTGGAGTGAGAAAGCCAGATACAATTGCTTCGATCAGGAGAGAGGAGATTACGATGAACCTAAAACTCAGATGTCAAACCGCAAAGTCTTATTTTTCATTCATGCCACGTGACCAGCAGGGGTTGCTGGCTGGGGCTCTTCTTTCCTTCATCCAGGATCCAGACGGATAGAGTAACCCTCATCTAGAACTTCACAGACTCTTTACTGAAGGAAAAGGAAGCCCTGGAAGATCTCTTTCCGGCAGCTATATGCTTTGGCCTGGGAATGACATCTATCACTTTCATTCACACATCGCTGGCCAAAACTAGTCCCACCCAACCCCAGGGAAGAAACTGCAGTTCCACCTCATTCAAGGAAAGCAGAGAGACAGAAATATCTGATAAGCAGCACAAACAACTCCCACACTAATCAAATAATCACACACTCTAATGAACATATATTACAAGCTGAGATAGTAACTTTGAAAGAAGTGAATAAAGGTCCTAGCCAAAACACAGTGGAGGAGAAGAAGGGCAAATTGCTTATCCTGGAGAATGGAAAGTTCAAGAAGACCATGAGATATACCTTGAAATATGTGATGAGTTGTCCTGGTAAAGGAGAAATGAACTTTACCTTTATAATTCCACTAAGCAGAAGGAGTATATATGGGGGGAAAATCAGCCTAATCTATAAATGGAAAACTCATCTATCTGGTAGAATTTTCTAACAAGGCTGCCTACAGTGGGAGTGAACTTCCTGTTCCAAGAAATAACCAATCAGCATCTTCAGCAGGGGTGAAGACTAAAAATACTAGCATGTGATAGAGCCGGAGTACAGATGTCTGCCAGGGTGGCTGCCCATCACCAAAGTCTACTGCCGAAGGCAGACAACTATAACACAGACTCGTGTAGCCACATATGACCGTCCAACGTGGGCTCCGTAATAGGCACAAGAAGAAATCCAGGCGAATCCTGTGTTCTAACACAGGAGGCTCTTCTCTCTCATCTGTGTTACTCTGTCATTTCTAATCTGCAGCCCAGCTGCTGTCCCACCCTCCAACCAACTTGCCAGTTTTAATAAGAGATCTTCATGCTAGCAATAACACATCACAGAAAAAGAAGGACTGACTTCACAAAGCACATTCTCAAAGCATGTACATCTCATATAGAGGGCTCCCTGAGAAGGGCACAGACACCGACCGGCTCTGCTCAGCATTAAGGCAGACTGAACGTCTCACCTGTGTCGTTTTCTTCTGCCCTCTTGGCACTTTCAAGTAGGTCATCTTGTCCCCACTTTACAGAAGAGGGAATCAAGATAACTAACAGTTGAATGGACTGTCCACTGTCATAAAAACTGAGCTGGGATGAAAATTCAGGTTGTTATCATACTCTTTTCACTATCCCATGATGCTTTCCAGTATTAAATGGGTTCTCTTGAGAGAGTAAATATTTAATGTCTATGGACCTTTAAAACATTTCAAGAAACAGTTAGTGGAAGCTTCTTTCTCTCTCCTAAAATAAATTCTATTTTTGAGAAAATGATTTTTAAAGCAGATTAAAAGCTTATTTTAGCCACCCCTGGGGAATGAAGTATTATGAGCAAAATGGGTCAAGGATTATAGGGAAGACATGATTATAAATGACTTTTTAAAGTGAACATCTAGTGCTGTGACACACAGCAACGTGAGCGTGCACATGTGTGCTGCAGACCTAACTCTTTGACAATTCTAAACGAGCATGCCACAAGTGTTTTAATTCCAAAGGCATCCTTGGGATTCTTTCAGCCCCTCAAGACAATCTCTGAAAATGTTCCTATATATTCAAGTGCATAGCTTAATTTGCTTACTTTAATCCAATAGCGAAGCTTGAATTTTAAAGTCATATCCCCCAAGTTTTTACTACCAGATTAAAGAGACAGAGAGTAGTCAAGAGCATTATTACCAAAGGACATACTAACCGCAAAGCCAGAAGTTCTTACTGAGTTCTGAAGCAAGATAGTTTTTTTCGTTTCCCCCTTTGTGGACATAATAGTATCTACCACCATTACTTTCTTCCTCCGTGCAAAATTCAGCTCTGATATGCTGAACCATGCGGAAATAAGCATGAAGAATTCTGTGTCTTTTCATTGGAAAAAAAAAAATCAAACCAAAACAACACAAGTGTTATCCTTGAGTCTGCAGCAAGAGATATTCCCCTTGTGACCCAGCCTGAGGAAATACATCTCTGTTGATTAAAAAGAGGCTCTACTAGTGGCTTAGGCAGTAAAGAATCTGTCTGCAAGGCAGAAGACGCAGGTTCGATCCTTGGGTTGGGAAGATCCCCTAGAGAAGGGAATGGCAACCCACTCTGGTATTCTTGCTTGGGAAATCCCATGGAGGAGCCTATGGGCTACAATCCATGGGGTCACAAAGAGTTGCAAACAACTAAGCGACTAACGTTACCTTCACCTTCTAGCTATGGTCTATACCATACAATTAGAATTGCTACGCTAGCTCAAAAACGACTGCAATTTACACAAACAAGATCCAGCAAAAGGATTTAAAATCTGTCATTGGCTAGCATAACTCCTGTCTTAAATTTTATTTACTTTGGAAATTTTCAAACATACCAAATTGTAGAGATAATAGTATAATGAATTGCCTTGGACCCCGTTTCAATAATTAATTTTGCCATTCTTTAATTTATCCCTACATTTTTTGGCTGTAATTCTTTAAAGTAAAGCCGAGATATATTTCTTTCATTCATAAACACTTCAAGATATTTGTCTGACAAAATCTTAGAACTGTAACCATTTTCACATCTAAAGAAGATTTAAAATTACTATTACTGACTTCACCAATTTTACTATTTTTCCTAATATGTGTGAATATCCGTGTGTGTGTGTGTGTGAGCTTGTTGATGCCATCCCTACCCTGCAGCCATGGTAGGCGATTTCCTACAAGATGGCAGCTGCCCTCCTCGAGGTCAGTGATTTTGCTCCTCGGCCAGAGGGTCATCTCTGCTCGGCACCACTGGGAGGCACAGGGGAGTTCACACAGACACCAGTGACGGGCAGAGGAATCTGCAGACAAACGCCCCAACTTCCCCAGACTGTGATGGGACAATTCTAAGATGGCGCGACACAGCTTCCCAGGGGGTCCCACGAGATGAATCTGCTCACCAACAGCCCCGAAAGTGGCTTTCTCCCTTTGTCTCAACTGCTCTCCTTGCTCCCTCATGCTTCTTACTCTCATCTCGCAAGGAAGCCACCACATTGCGACTTTACTGGAATCCTTCAGGGTGAAAATTTCCAGATTGATATACTTGGAGGGGCTTCCCAGGTGGCGACAGTTGTGAAGAAGAACCCGCCTGACAATGCAGGAGACATAAGAGATGTGGGTTTGGTCCCTGGGTTGGGAAGATCCCCTGGAGGAGGAGGCGGCAACCCACTCCAGTATTCTTGCCTGGGAAATCCATGGACAGAGAAGCCTGGTGGGCTATAGTATATAGAGTTGCAAAGAGCTGGACATGACTGAAGCAATTTAGCACATATACTTGGATAGAAATGTCAATCTGACACTTCCTGACATGAAGAGACACTCCAGAGCTACCATATCTGCAACCAAGGGACTCCTGCTGCACACTTCCAAGAGAAGAAGGTGAGAAACTAGGAGCCTGTGGATAAGGGGACCGTAAACTCCACGGCAACCTGAAGGCATCTCCTCTTGTTCTCTGAGCATAATTTAACTCTGGGACACTCTCCCAAGCACCAATTTTCAGCCTATGATCTTAGTCGAGGACTAAAAGAAAAACTAAAAGAAAAAAAGGGTGACCTCAGACCATAATTTAACATCTGATTTTTTAAAAAAAGATTATAACAGTGCATCTTTCCTTGGATGCCCAAGAACAGACCAGGTAAATAAATGCAGTCTCTTACAAAGCAATTTCCAACAACTGCCAGGAGATGGCACCAACACTCTGTTCATTTGCTAAGAGTTTCTGAAACCAAAGTCCCTGGTGGCCCAGATAGTAAAGAATTTGCCTTCAAATTGGGAGACCCCGGTTCAGCCCCTGGGTCAGAAAGATCCCCTGGAGAAGGGAATGGCAATTTACTCCAGAATTCTTGCCTGGAGAATCCCGTGGACAGAGGAGCCTGGCGGGCTACAGTCCATGGGGTTGCAGTCAGACATAGCTGAGCTACTAACACACACACACACACACACACACACACACACACACACACACACACACACCCCCACCCCCACCGTAAACTCCTCAATGAAACTCCTCTCTGGGGAGACAGTTTCCCTGGTGGCTCAGTGATAAAGAAGCTGCCTGCCAATGTAGGAGACTCGGATTCGATCCCTGAGTCGGGAAGATCCCCTAAAGAAGGAAACAGCAACCCACTCCAGTATTCTGGCCTGGGAAATCCCATGGACAGAGGAGTTTGGCAGGCCACATTCCATGGCGTCACAGAGTCGGACACGACTTAGTGACTAAACAACAAGACTTGATAAGAGTATGATAACGCACCTCGTGAGACCTATTTGCCCTCAGCCACTCAAAACTTCTGTCTTTCGGCCTCCCAGAGGAAATGTGGCTATTCAGGAGCTGGCAGTTTCCACCTAGGAGGAGCCCAGACTGAAAGGTGCTTTGTCCGGGCATCAGTATGGTTGCCAACTGATTCTTTTAAGAGTACACTGAAGACCTTGTTGCAAAGTACAGTTTCAGCTCTCACTGGTTGCAGCTGGGATGAAATAAAGAAAGAAAGAAACGATGTATAAAGCTTCAGGGGCTAGGAATAAGGGAACAGAAGGCAGAGGGAAGTTTTTGACATTATGAAGTTTAAGGTACGGCTCTTCATGTAAAACTGTTTCATTCTGACTACAAACAAACAAACACACTCAAAAATTTCAGGAGCCCTATATGAAACTGGTTTTTCTAAACCTGGCTTCAGTCCATTCGCGTGCTCAGTCGCTCAGTCATGTCTGACTCTTTGCGACCCCATGGACTGTAGCCCGCCAGGCTCCTCTGTTCATGGGATTTTCCAGGCAAGAATACCAGAGTGACTGCCATTGCCTCCTCCAAGAAATCAAGACCCAGGGATCAAACCTGTGTCTCCTGCATTGGCAGGCAATGATTCTTTACCACTAAGGCACCTAATCCAAATAAATGCTGTCTTACATTTACAGTGCTTTGCAGTTCCTAGAGAATGGTCACAATCCTTTTCTCATTGGTTCTCAGCAGTAATTCTGTGCAGAACACTTCAGTTCTCATTGTATAGGTATAGAAGAAGGTGCATGGTGGCTAAATGACCAGTCAAAATAAGTATGCAAAATATCCACAGAGTTCTTTGGCCAAAACAAGATTAAAAAATTAGTCTGAACACATACAATTATTTGAAAGACAGACGGGTATGTTATGTGGGTTCTTTACCAAGTTATCAATTTGCTTGTTGCAGAGTGAGCAGAAAGGGAAAGAAAGGGCTGAAAATGTAATGCTTGCTTTGCCGGAGGCAATATACGAATGGTAAATCTAGAAGTCTAAGTTACGCCTAGACTGACTGGGTTACCGACAAAATGTCCATCTTTCCAGGTATAAACAAAAACACATCAGTTATAGAAAATAACTTGTCTTTATATTTCAAATAAGGAAATACCTAAAATTACTACTTTTTTTCTTATTGTTATAACACCTATTATTAGTGATGATCCCTTGTCTATACTGTCTTTATCTTTATTAACTTGGAAAAAAAAAAGTTATTTCATTGCACTAATACCCTCAATAAAGTTTCCAAATAACAAAGTACTTAACATCCTAAAAATCTGTCACTTCAAAAAAATAACATCTCAGTTAACAAGTCTTAAAATTTTCTCCACTGTACAAAGCTGGAACATTTCATACAAAAGTTTAACTATACCTATACCCATTCCTGGGGCTTCCCCGTGGCTCAGACCCTAAAGAATCTGCCTGCAATGCAGAAGACCCGCATTCGATTCCTGTGTTAGGAAGATCTCCTGGAGAAGGGCATGGCTACAAACTCCAGTATTTTTGCCTGGAGAATTACATGGACAGAGGAGCCTGGTAGGCCACAGTCCCCAGTCCATGCGGTCACAAAAAGTCAGACACGACTGAGTGACTAACACTTTCACACCCATACCTACAATTTTAGGAAGGACTAGGGAACTAGTAGAGAACCCTCCTGCGAATGCAGGATTTTTAAGAGACGAAGGTTTGATCCCTGGGTTGGGAAGATCCTGTGGAGTAGGAAATGGCAACCCACTTCAGTATTCTTGCCTGGAGAATTCCATGGACAGAGGAGCCCAATGGGCTACAGTCCACAGGATTACTTAGAGACGGACACAGCTGAAGTGATTTAGTGCACACACACAGGGAATCAAATACATGTTTCCAAGGAAAACAGATGTGGAAAAAAGCCCTGCCAGCCTAATAAAGAGCAGAATCTGAGCCACAATATTCTCCCTGATAATTACTTTCAGTGTCTAGATAAAAACATACTTTATTGTTTCAGCTTGAAAATGTTCACATCAAGAGAAGTTAGACTTGAAAAACATCTAGCCAAAAAGCCCTGTGCAGAGGTGGAAATTTGCAGTTTAAAAGCATGAGTAGCTCATTTAAAAGATGGTCAAATTGTGGTGTTTTAAACTCCAGGGCAGCACAATTAAAAAAAAAAAAAAAAAGTTTAAAATAGTCAAAAAGAGAGTCTCTTCATGCTGACAAGTCAAAGTGATACTTTGAAAGATGACTTCTTTCTCCTACTTTTCCTCCAACCATCAAAAAATACCAAGAGTCAGTGGTATGAGGATGAAAAGGGAAATTCAATATTCTAGCCTCAGAGATTATAAACTAAAATGGTGGCTAAGAGACATATAAAAGGGCTTGGTTTTTGTTTTAAAAAAAAAAACAACTTTACACTGTTGAAGGATGTTCTTTGAACCAGTTGCCAACTTGGTAACTCGTGGACTCCAGGGGATGAAGTTGAAATTGTGTGTGTGTGCCGTGCACGAAGAGAGAATGAATCACAGATAACTGAGCTCAGTGCTTATCTAAGGCTCCGCAGTACAACTGTCATGGGACTCAGCATGCTGCTGAGGTCCTGGGCAGGGGTGATGCAGCCCAGCGCCTGAAAGAGGCGCTGGCCGAGCCCTCGGTCCTGACCCTCAGCCCAGGGCTCTCTCCCCGCATGCCGGGGCCACTAGCCCAACAGTAGGAAAATCCTGGTCCCCATGCCCCACCCCAGAAGGACTGAAACATACTAAGGAGAGGTGTGTGCTTTAAACCAGCAATTTTTAAAAATGGTTTTAAAAAATGGAGACTGTCTGCCCCATCCCTCAATTTTAAAGCAGAAAGTTTAACTACATGGACTCAAGAAAGGAAGAGCTGGCAGGTTAGAGGAAGGGGTTCACTGGACCTGTGATTCTCTTAAACCTTGAAGACCTTAAGATTTAGCCATCCTTCAAATCAGGAAAGATTTAACTTTGGTGGGACCTTTAGAAACAGGACAGTAACCCCACTGTTTCTAGGTTTCAGAAACAGTGTTCCTTACTGATGACTCCCCAGTGTCCACGTGCTGCTTGCAGCAGCTGCTGCTAAGTCACTTCAGTTGTGTCCGACTCTGTGCGACCCCATAGACGGCAGCCCACCAGGCTCCCCCGTCCCTGGGATTCTCCGGGCAAGAACACTGGAGTGGGTTGCCATTTCCTTCCCCAATGCATGAACGTGAAAGGTGGAAAGCAAAGTCACTCAGTCGTGTCTGACTCTTCACGACCCCATGGACTGTGGCCTACCAGGCTCCTCTGTCCGTGGGATTTTCCAGGCAAGAGTACTAGAGTGGGATGCCACTGCCTTCTCCGCTGCTTGCGGCAATTCTTTTGAAATGGTGGAATGTCATACAACCACTGATAAATTTCCATAGCTTTAAGATCAACAGGGTATACGGAAGAGAAAGAAAGCTTAAGAGATAGGGTGGATGATGTGATGGAGAGATGATGACTTTAGGATGTAGAAAAACTTGAATGTGAACCCTAGCTTTGTGACATCTGGATAAGGACAGATGAAATCAGGACATCTTTCATGCCTCACAACTGGGGGACTCATTTACATCTTCACTCTCCAAGTTACTCAATTTGCTTTGAATGAAAACGATACTTTTGCTAGATTCCTGCCAATTATTTTCAATGCCCTCTATCTCTACCCATCAGTCAGTGGCTGGTTTCTGTCTTCTACTTTATCTTAAACTTGAGGAACCCAATTGTGTAATCAACAGAAATCCTTAAAAGTGCTCTGTACACACTCACCCTCGGACTCGGGAGCCCGTATGTGGGTCCATCAGCATCCACTGTGGGGCTGACTGGCAGCCAAGCAACACACCTGTGGCGATGGGCACAATGACAGCTCAGTCCATGAAATCAAAATCACGCCATTTAGACAGAAGTGTACAGTTTCCAAAGCTATCAACTTACTGCCCAGGAGGTGAATTCAGGTGCGATGAGATTTAATACAGACACCCATATTCATACTGTGTCCCTTCCAAAAATTCAGTGAAATCAGGTTTCAATGAAGTGGGGAAAAGACTAAATGACAAGCATTCTTTTAAAAGATGATGCCAGCTTGAGAAAAGTCCTTAAAGAGGTCATTAAAACCCAAGTGTGATATGACTGTGAGATGCAGAAATCTCATTTTAAGCTTGTTACAAAAAGGACATGTGTGCACTGATCCAAGTCTTGTCACGAGACGTTCACCTTTCAGATGAATAACTCCATAATTTCATTTTACAAGGGGGAAGAGGCGGTTTGGGGAGAAACCCTCCAGCAAAACCAGATGACATTCTCCATGTTTCCACTAGAGGGCACGTCTTCCTAATTTTTCTTGAAGGTTGTTGGCCAGGCTTCAAGCCAAAGGATAGATAGCAGAAAGGCCCGAAGGTTGGATATACATTTTAAGAATTCATACCTGATTGTACTGATATGCTTCCAGAGCAAGTCCCAGATGGATCTGGGTTTCAGAAACAGTGTTCCTTACTGATGACTCCCCAGTGTCCATGTGCTGCTTGTGGCAATTCTTTTGAAATGGTGGAATGTCATACAACCACTGATAAATTTCCATAGCTTTAAGATCAACAGGGTATACGGAAGAGAAAGATACCTTAAGAGATAGGGTGGATGATGTGATGGAGAGATGATGCCTTTAGGATATGGAAAAACTTGAATGTGAACCCTAGCTTTGTGACGTCTGGATAAACGTATGGAACTTCTTGAGATTTTAGTTTCCTCATTAAAAAAAAAAAAAAATGAAGGTAATATCGCCTCTTTCACAAGGTTATTATAAGACTTGCCTGCAATAGTTACATAAAGCTCCCGATACAGTTTCTGGAACTTTGCAGATACTGAGAAATTGTAATTTTCTTTTTAAAATAGCATCCTGTTCACACTTCTCTGGGTCAATTAACATTACTGACTTTTAACTTGCTATTTGGGCATGTGATTTTTTTTTTTAAGGAAATGTTCCACTATTTGCCTATTTATTCAACCATCTCCCTCTCTCTCTCTTTTTTTTTTTATTTTTGTTTCCCCATGTTTGTCATGTAATGTGGGTTGAATGAATCAAAGCTCATAACAACTCTGCCAACTTTTAAGGGACAGAAAAGCATTTTTAATGAAAAGTTAGTGCAGTGTACCTGGTTGATAGGAGTGACAGATGGAGGGAAATGAGAGAAACAGAGAAAGACAGGTACACTGATGGCTCCGTGGGTAAAGAATCCACCTGCAATGCGGGAGACACAGGAAACGTGGGTTTGATCTCTGGGTCGGGAAGATACCCTAGAGAAGAAAATGGCAACCCAGTCTATCTAGAATTCTTGGCTGAAAAATCCCATGGATAGAGGCAGCCTAGGGTGCTAGAGTCCAAAGAGTTGCAAAGAGTCAGACACAACTGAGCAACTAAGCACACACCCACTGATTTTTATGGTCTGTTTCGTTTAATACTGTCTTTTTTGTTCTCTGTGAATTTGGTATATGAACAAAATGTAGTGAAACCCTTGACCCGGAATAGATTCTGTCTTATAACCACAGTGGTGCTCTAATGACCACGCAGAAAAGTTATCTGGAGAAATTTACTAAAACAGACTGTTGGGCCTCGGCCACCATGGTTTCTGAGTCAGTGGTTCTGGTGGGGACCCCAGAAGGTGCATTTCTAACCATTCCCAGGTGATGCTGATGCTGCTGGTCCCGGATCACACTTTCAGATCTGGTTTAGCAGAGCCACAAAATTTACAATCCAACTGCGAGAAAGAACATGGAATCAGTTTAAGAAACCTAGGCACTAGTCCTGATCTTCCCTTAACTCACTGAGTGGGGAGGAAGGTTCAATACCTGTCAAGTCCAATTTGCTTACCTGGAAAGAGGAACCATGTCTCTCTACCAATGAGATCAAATGAAGGTCAAAAGAAGAAATGAGTAAATTCAAACTTTGGAAAATTGGAAACCACTCTGGAAGAGCAACATCATGGATCAGAAATTCACACAGCCTATGAGTTCATCTGAGATGACAACCTGACTTCCCAGGTGGCTCTAGTGGTAAAGAACCCACCTGCCAATGCAGGAGACATAAGAAGCATGGGTTCAATCCCTGGGAAGATCCCCTGGAGGAGGAAACGGCAACTCACTCCAGTATTCTTGCCTGGAAAATCCCATGGGCAGAGGAACCTGGTAGGCTACAGTCCCTGTGGTTGCAGCAGAGTGGGACATGACTTAGCATGCAGGCACACCAACCTGACTGCATCAGGGAATGCCCAGATTAGGGGGTCTGCAAGGTGTTTCCAGAAGAGATCAGCATTTGAACCGGAAGTCCCAGTAAAGTAGATGGCCCTCCCCAATGTGGGTGGGCAGCATCCAATCTGTTCAGGGCCTGAATAGAACAAAAAGGTGAAGGAAGGAAGAAGTCAGCCCTTTTACCTGCCTCACTTCTTGAGCCAGGATATCTTGTCTTGCCTTCTCCCATCCTCAGGCTGAAATTTACTCCATTGGCTCTCCCCTAGTTCCAGGCCTTCAGACTCAGACTGAGTTACAGCTCCAGCTTTCCTGGTCTCCAGCTTGCAGTCAGCAGATAGAAGTCTCAGCCTCCATAATTACAGGAGCCAATTCCTAATAATAAATCCGGTTTTATATCCTGCTGGTTCTGTTTCTTAGAGAACTCTAATACACAGCCATTACTTTATACACAGCCATTACTTTAAAGATTTCTTTAAAAGATTGGAAAATGAGAGTTCTAGGGTTTTAGTCTGGGTTCTGCCTCTGACTTACCCTGGACACACATTTGACCTTTCTGGGTCATAGTTTACCACCCAACAGAAGGTATAGAGAGATAAGATGATTTCTAAGGTCTTTTTGAATGTAAAAATGCTATGGTCCTAGATGAGAACTTGAGCAGGGACTGGGGCTGGGAGCAGGTAGGTAGGTCTCAATCTAGGGAACAGCACCTCTCCTCCCAGAGCTGAGAGCAAGCTCTTTTATTCCGTCTGCATGGATCTACCCAGCAGTAACCTGAGGGCCACATATAAGCATCGCCCACACTTCAGTACAGATCAGTCCCAGAACATAAGGGTGCCACAGCCCTGCTAGCTCTCAGCATGAGCTCTCAAACATTCCAAAACCAAGCTCCATATTGGCTATCATTACTGCAAACAGTACATTTGTCATCATTAGACCACCAGAGCCCTATGCCATCCATTCGGTTGACAAATGCTTAAGATTCTGGCTCTAAAATGTCTGCTGTATCATGCTCTCCCCATTCATCCCATGAGCTTAGACTCTCCTGTCCCTCACAAGGACAACGGTCACACCTCTTAATTGGACTCCACTCATCTCCATCATCTCTCAGCATATGCAGCCAAAAGGAGCTCCTTCCAGGGTAGCTCTGACCACTCACATGCTCAGAACCCTAGAGGGTGACCGCCATCCCTGCAGCCAAGGCCCCCACATTCTGAGGCCAACCTCCATTTCAACCTGCACCCTACTGCTCTCTCATGCTCAGTGGCTCCAGCCCCAAAGTGGATCCCTCAAACTCTTCTTGTCTCTAAATATGTCCTTGTTTTCCAGCTCCCAAACCTTTATTCACTCTCTCTTTAAGGCCTGCCATCCTTGCCTTAGATCCATACAGTCAAAGCTATGGTTTTTCCAGTAGTCATGTAGGCATGTGAGAGTTGGACCATAAAGAAGGCTGAGCACCGAAGAGTTGATGCTTTCAAACTGTGTGCTGGAGAAGACTCTTGAGAGTCCCTTGGACAACAAGGCAATCAAACCAGTCAGTCTTAATGGAAATCAACCCTGAATATTCTTTAGAAGGACTGATGCTGAAGCTCCAATACTTTGGCCACCTGATGCAAAGAGCCAACTCACTGGAAAAGACCCTAATGCTGGGCAGGAGAAGAAAGGAGCAACAGAGGATGAGACAGTTGGATGGCATCACCAACTCAATGGACACGAGTTTGAGCAAACTTCAAGAGATAGTGAAGGACAGGGAAACCTGGCATGCTGCAGTCCATGGGGTCGCAAAGAGTCGAACATGACTTAGCAACTGAACAATGACAACATCCTTGCCTATAGAAATTTCACCAACTCCATCTAAAAGTTTTTGCCTCCTAACCTTCAGTCACCCATATGATTTCCTTTCTTTCTTTGTACAATCTTTTGATTACTCGGTTTTATGAGATTTATGTGGTGCCTCATACCACAGTCATCAATCCCAAATTTCACACAAGACCATAAGTTTTTTTGAGGACTCACTCATGTCCACCTGAGTCCTGTGTTTAGGCTACTGACATCTAGAAATAGTCCAGCCTGATACAGAATGTCTCACTGTGATATAAAACAGCTCATACACAACTGGCAAATAGTGAAACTGTGTCAGCACAATAAAGTTAGTGTTAGTTCACATGCACTTTTCCAAGAGCATTAATATTTTGCAGAACCAAGGAACAGCCAAATAAAACATGCTCAAACACAGCAGACTGCCATCAATCCATGGGGCTAATGGCACTCAAATTCTTCTGGACTCAAATTGACATGTGCTCTGTCATGGAAATACTTTTCTTTTTATTGTTTTCTAAGATGTTAGTGCATGTTATCTTTGTCTACAAAATTCAACATTTATCCTTTTTTCTAAAACCCTTTTCATAAAGCCACCTTCAACTTTTTTCCAAAGGTTAAACTCCTATACTAGAGTGATTTTTTCTTTCTTTCTTTTTTCAGTATTGCTATAACTTTCATTAACTTCTTGGTTACAAGGTCAAATAGGTTTGGGGTGATCTGCTCCTAACCCTGTTTTTCCTATAAATCCTGCTGTTTTCAGAATGCAACTTCAGAGAACATGAGGATTTCACGGACTGTGTACACCGTACAGTTACATAAATGCCTAGAGTATTACTCAACCAGGGACAGAAGTTCAGTTGGCTGGTCGGAGGATAGGAATGTTTTACCAAGTCCCTCAGTACAAGTCCCTTGGGTGTCAATGGTTCAGGCCAGCTGCGGACGACCTGCTAATCAGAGACGTGGGGTGGCACTCTTCTGCTGGAACCTGGGCATGAAGATACTCTTGCGGACAACAGAGCTGACCTGCACTGACACTGGAACACGAGTGACTCACGCTTTTCCTGGAGAGCTGAGCATGTCTGAAGACGGCTGGTGCCAGAGATCCCCAGGTTTCTGAATGGGGAGAGGACACCTCAGGGCAAAGGCATAGAAAGTGGGAAGAGAAAAGGAGATAAAAAGAGAGGTGGGAATCAATGTTTAGCAGGTTCTGCTATAAACCAGACATATGTACTTCTACACAAAATGTTTCAGTCTGACATTCTATCCTCAAACCGCAAACATAAAGTCAGGTTCAGGGCTTAACGGTGTGCTGTAGTGACTAACACAGAATTGCCTGAGCCCCACGTGTGGGCTTTTCATGGCAACGGTGGCTTCCAAACGGCGCGCCTCCAGCTCCTCATAGTGAGTGAGGGTGGGGGCGGGTGGCGCGTAAGGAGACACTGCATGTGCCAGGGATGGGCAGTCCCTGGGCTTCCCAGATCCACCTGAACCACTTTTATGTGTTTTACATATTGGGCTTCCTCTGATGCTTCTTTGTGAAGTAAGAGTCCTATGGTTTTAAAAGGGAGAAACAAAAAGCATTGAAAATCATTGCATCCTATCAAGCTGGCTATTTCCCAATTCTGCCTGAGGCTGGCCTTCAGCAGGAAAGTAAATCAGTTGCTTACAAAAGATCTAGTCTATACAGAATGCTGTTGCAGGGTTGGGGGAGGGGGGTCCCTCAAATTCCCTGCTCTAATCAATCCAAAGGTCCAGAAAGACTTCACTTTATGCCAACTTTACTCGCTCATTTGACTCTTGCTTCCCATTTCCAGTGTTCCAGGCAAGCTTGGGGCTGGCAATAGGGCAGGAGCCTGGGGAGAAGCCAGGATCTGAAGCCCTGGGGCCCAGTCTGAGGGAGTCCAAGCAGGACACCCGGGCCTAGCCTGGTGCTCCCTAAGAAAGGCTGGTTCATAGCCCCCAAGAGAGCTGGTCGGACAGGCTGTTCTTTAATGTTCTCTCTGACTAAAAGGAGTGATTGTATCTGAGCTGAGGGAAGGAGGAGAGGTTTTAAGAGTAAGTTTGTAGCAAGCAAATGGACATAATGGATGGAAGGCTAATGGGTGCCGCTGGGTATACACCGCAGGCCCTGCGGACACCCACAGAGGCAAACACAGACCTTGTGGGATGGGCTGTTTCTCTAAAACTCATGAATACTAAGGAACAGATGGGAAAAAAGAAAGCGAAGATGTGATGAGTACTGATGTGACTGAAGCAGAATGGAACAGAACACATCTATCTTTAATTCCCCTCAAGACAACAATGCCTAAAACATAGAAGCTTGTTTCAGATCTTTTCCAGGGCCTCTCCAAGTCCAGTGGGCTCTTCCAGTGGCTCAGTGGTGAAGAGTCCGCCTGCCTGTGCAGGAGACTCAGGTTTGATCCCTAGGTCGAGAAGATCCCCCTCCAGTGTTCGTGCCTGGGGAATCCCATGGACAGAGGGGCCTGGTGGGCTACAGTCCATGGGGTCGCAGGGAGACTTAGCGACCAAGCAGCAACACAGCTCCAAGTCCAGCGGTGAGGCTCCGAGTTTCAGGGAAAGGATGTACGGGGAAGTTTCTTTCAAGTGGTCAGAAAGAAAAGAACGGATGCCGGATTTACGGCCAGTCTCTGGGCAATGACTGACTTGTCACCTTCTGATATACTGGTTATGAAGAAATGGAAACTTGTGAGGTTAAATAATTGCCCAAGGTCACATGGTCTGTGGATCTGATCTTTGAACCCAGGTGTCTGATTCAGAAGAGAGTTGACCAGGGAGTTCTCTGGCAGTCCAGCAGTTAGAACTCTGTGCTTCCCCTGAGGCACGGGGCATAGGTTCATTCCTTGTCAGGGGGCATAGGAGCCCTACATGCTGAGTGGGGCCACCAAATTCATATATATAATAGATATTTTGTAAAAAGAGGAAGACAGCTGACTTACAAACATCTCACACAGGTTAGTAGGAACGACTAACCACATCCCATTTCCCCCCATTTCCCCCTTTTCTTAAGCTCCTTCTCACAACTCCAGGGATGTGACAAGGGAACTAAAGCTTTCAAACAGGAGGGGGTGCAGAAATGAAAGAAGCTGGGAAGTCTAGGGGCACCCCAGGAGAACTGAACCTAGAGACAGATATTCAGGCCTGGATTTTCTCTTTTCCCTCTCCTCTTGCCTGAAATTTTACCCATTAGGTTCATTTTCACAATTAAAAAGAGAACATGGAAATTGCTTCTTGGACATTAAGGTACTAATTACCATTTCCTCCTTAGTATATAAAAGTGTTCAATAGAAGTGAGATATTCCCAGGCAGTGGAGACCACCTGCCTGGCTGTAACGGGAGATCTGAATCAGAGTATATACTGTGGTTTGTGCTAGAAGGCCCTGAGGACAGGCATCAGAGACAGGGAGGCCTCCCAAGGCCAGGTCGAGGAAATAATGCACCAGTTGCAAAACTGCTCCTCTTCCTCCCTCCTACACGAACTCCTATCCACAGCTCAGGCTAGGAAGACAAGTTTTAAGGCTCAGCTGATGACTGAATTAAAATGGCACTGGTGAACCAAAGCATTCTTTTTTTTTTCCCAACAAGGAAATATGTGATCTGATTGCAAACAAACAAACATATATTCATCATATTCCTAAATGTGAGGCTACCAAGAGACATTACTCCCAGAAGCTAATTACATGAGCACAAACAAGCTTAACAGAATCAACCCAAAGGAAAGTGGGGAGTGAGGGAACCTGCTTCGATTCTTGACTCATACAGAAGTTGTTACTGAATGTGGTTGAAGAGGAGAGCCTGTGAAACCCTGGAGAGTGTCTCTTACTGTTTCACTTTAATTATCCTCAAAATAAGATGCAATAAAAAAAGTAATATTAGTTCATTTCAGACCCCAATTTTTATAGGCATGGTGAGATGGAATTCATTATTAAAACTAGATCTTGCCAACTAACTTTATTATTTTTGTGCTTTTTAAACATTTACCTAGAAGTTATTCAACAGACACAAGCGCAAATGTAAATCACTGGTTTTGTGAAGTGTCAAGTCCAATATCAAGTAACCAGGAGGGAGCAAGAGAGCCAAAAGGATGGAGAGGACCAGAAAAGGAAAGAGCCTGGCGTACTCTCACTGAGCTGGTGATGCTCTCTGCACCCACTGGCAGACCATTTTATCTTTCATGGCTTTGCTTCTCTGTGTGCAAACGAGAAGGAAGTATTCATCACTCACATTCATCCACCTCAAAAGTTCCAGGGTCCTTAGAGCGTCTAGTCTCACCACTTCACTTTCCAGATGACAACACTTAGAGATGAGAAAGCCAAAGCTATGCTGCCTATGGTTAAAATCCACAGAGCTAGTGAGTGTCAGTGCTTTGACCAGATCAAGGTCTCCTATTTCTTAGACCAGCACTGACATGCTGGTGTAAGAGTCAAGTTCGACCACACAGAAGTGCTGAGAAGGGCTATAAATGCACAAGCCTAAATCCTTTACAGGACAGCCTAATCATCACACTAATACCAATAACCAGTTAGCATACAGTTTCTCTAGTTTCTCCTAAATAGATATGACAGAAGGTTACAATATGATAAAAGTCATTTTTGATACACTTAGAAGCCACTCTAGTATTCAAACGTTAAACTGGAATTTTTAAAACATTATTGTCACACAGAATATCCTGAGTTCTCTATTTATAGGCAGATGTAACTAGACACATT
The DNA here is from genome assembly GCA_006410935.1 of Redunca redunca. Lineage (NCBI taxonomy): Eukaryota > Metazoa > Chordata > Mammalia > Artiodactyla > Bovidae > Redunca > Redunca redunca. Next base: position 88,188 of record SJYQ01104729.1, on the reverse strand, counting down.
CAAATTTTTTTAAATAAATCAAGATTACCTGCAAAGAAAATATTTAGAAAAGATTTAGTTTTAATTAATGCCATACAAAAATGAATCCAATCTGCTTTAAAAACATTGAATCTGATAATAAATGTCTGATAATCTCTAAAATGAGGTGTAGCTGGAGGATTCGTAAATCGGTATAATCACAGCTTAACAAAATGCATCTCTCCAAGATAAAGAGTACTCTTCTGGATGAGAGCTGAAGGGACAGAAAAAGGTTACCCATGGCTGGTTTGGACAGATTCACATATCTGTACATAAAAGGTTAATTTCAAAAGTTCAATACTTTTGCCAACCCCTTTTATTCAAATCCATTTCTGCTTTTAAAGGAAAGTAACATTAAAAGATGCTCAGTTGCGTCTGACTCTCTGCAACCTCATGGACTATAGCCTGCCAGGCTCCTCGGTCCATAGGATTATGCCAGTATGAATCCTGGAGTGGGTGGCCATGCCCTCCTCCAGGGGATCTTCCCCACCCAGGGATCAAACGTGGGTCTCCTGCCTTGGTAGGTGGATTCTTTATCACTGAACCACCTGGGAAACCAGAATTTAAAAGGCTGAGAAAGTGTAACAGTCACGGAAGTAATCACTGACTCCTATGTTAAAGCATAACAAAAATATTTCTACTAGAAGGACATCTCACAGATAGCCTAATGACCTTTAGGGCAGAAAGCCCTGGGAGGTACAGAGAGGAAAGTCCATCCGAACATTGTTCCTCCCAATCTTCACCTTGTTTCAAGGAGCAACTTAAAATATTACATCCTCTGAGCAGCTTTCCTTGATTCCCTCTAGTTACTACCACGTGCTGCCCCAGGCTTATCCCTGAATACACTCTGCTTACTTATCCAGCTCCCAATTAGAATGTCAGCTCCTGAGGGTAGGGGGCTGGTGGTGTTCTGGCCTATTCCCTTCTTTATTTCTAGTGCCCAGCACAGTAACTGGCCAGAGCAAACATCCAACTGCCTATTGAATGAATGGAAACAATGAATGGGGGGAACAAAGGCTTGGATGAATGTGTGTGGGGGAAATACAATTCATTTCAGACAAATTCTCTTGCCAGGCAAGTAAAAACACAGAGCGTAGAAGAGACCTCAGAGATCATCTGGTCCAACCCCCTCATCTTCCAGAAGCCAAGTAATCCTGGTATAATACTACATGAAATACAAGTGAATATTTCAGAAAACATGTGGAAGAATATTAGGAGGAGCAAACAATCTAATAAACCAAGATACCAGCCCACACAATCTGCAAGCAGAATTTAAATGATCAAAATGTCCACAGCACTAATTTTATTTGGCTTCTCAGTGCCTTCAAAAGTGTCCACTTACTACCTAGCAGTGTTAAGTCTCCCTCATTCAGGCTCAATTACTTAGCATGTAGATCAGGCAAGATTCTCCCTTCCTCTCCTGCCTGTGTTTCTCCAGCTTTTCAATGCTCATTAGCACCTCCAACAGAAGGCTGAGGAAATGAAACTCCCATTTATCAATGTCAACTGTTGAACCAGCAAATTGCTGGTTCCCGCCCCCACATGGAAGTGTTTGGACAATTCTGAATCAACAAGATGTTGGCAGCTGTGTTCCTATGGTTCAGTAATTGCATTGTTTCCTACTGTGCTTTACGGGTTGTGAAATGAATTTATTAAATAATCTACACAAAGGGAACATGGTGTGGGCTAGTGGAAACAGCTCTGAGCTGGTGTTAGGAGACTGTTCCATTTTGACCACTAGCCTTGACGTCAGTTTTTCTAGTCCTCAGGCTCCTAACTACCTAAGAGGATAATTCTGCCCTAAGCCGCAGAGAAATCTCTGGCACCTAAGCCATTGTCTTATGGTGCTTGACAGAATGCACTAGAATCTGTAATTGACCACTTCATACTGGAAGGCAATGGTTATGAAAGGAAAATTCAGTCCACACACATGAAGTATATAATGGAAGGGATTTAAACATACCTAGGGTCGCAAGAGTCAGACACGACTGAGTGACTTTGACCACTACTTGGCTACTAGTATAGAAACCAATACTATTGTCTTTGGTAAGCTTGCCAGTTGGTGTTCTGCTAGCTGTCTTGGGCTATTAAAACCAGTCGGTGTTTTGTAAATCTGGCTGTGTGACAGAATGAGATGTTTAAGTGAAGATAAGAAACCCTTGGTATATTATTACAACTGTAAAAGAGGAAAAACAAGTAAAGTTTTATAAAATCAACCCTAAACCTCGTTGACCTTATTTCCGTTAGTGTTAAACCAGACTCTCAAATCTCAGAAGGCAAAAGGGTTTGGGAACATCCCCAAAAGAGCCGCCCTGCTGAAGGGTAGAAGGAAGAGTCTGCCCACTCGGCCCGTGTCTGACTCTTTGTGACCCCATGGACTGACTGTAGACCACTGGGTCCCTGTGTCCATGGGATTTCCCGGGCAAGAATACTGGAGTGGGGTGCCATTTCCTACTCTGGGGGATCTTTCTGACTCAGGGGTTGAACCTGCGTCTCTTGCATTTCCTGCACGGACAGGCAGATTCTTTACCACTGGGCTACCTGGGAAGCCCAGGAAGGAGAGGCTCACTGGGCCCTAAACAGCTCATGGTCTTTTCGGTTGCTGGCGTATTTTTTTTTTTTCCCCCTGGATAATAGTGATGATAAGACTGGGAAAAAATATCTTCCCTCCAACTGGGAGTTTGGTGCTCATTCAGGGCCCATTGTTTCCAGTCGTTTCCCGTCCCTTCTTAAAAAGCAAAAAAGTTCAAGTAAGGCGGCTTTCTCTCAAATTAAGCAGCAAAATTCTACTCCCTTCCAAATGCTGCAATCAATTATTTTATAAATAGGACTGGATTCAGGTCCACAATAGTTTACTAAAGTCTATACATAGCCCAGTGGTTCTGGCCCGGCGGTATACTGGCTGACACGTCATTACCCCAGGTCTGATCATTTCCACAACAGGTGTCATGACTGTTAATGTGTGTCTCACACACACCCATGGCTGCCACACTGAAGCCTACCACAGCTGGGCTAGTACTTTAGTTCCCAAGCGCCTCTCTATACCGTGCAGAAACCCTGAGAGGCAGGCACTAGATCACTATTTTGCAGACAGAGAAGTAGTAACTCAAGGGCATGAAGTTAGGAAGAGATTTGGGAACTCAAACCAGGACTGGCTCACTCCAAATCTCACCAGCTTTCTACAACAAGGTGTTGCTGTGAATCTCTGAGATAATTTGTTCTTTCTAGACTGGATGACAAAGTACTGCAAGGCACCCTTCCAAATAAATTAATGGTCCTACACTGAGGCTTTTCTTCCCAAGAGTCAATGGAATATGTACATAGAAGTTTGTCTTGGAGCTTTCTGTGCTTTGGTTTTGGCCGAATGCTAATTTACTCTCTAATGAGGACTCCTCCAGCCAAACTGCAGGTCAACAGTCTGCTGAGCAGCACAACAGAGTGTGAGTTTTAAAAAGCCACCCATGGAGCTGTCTTCAACTTTTACTTCTCCCTGGAATGCACCGTGGACTGAGACAGGAGACCACGGTTCCAGCTTATTTTTGCCTCAGGACTGGGGCTGAGAAACCTGTATTGCCAACTCACAACCACTATAGCTATTCATTCCCTCACCTGGGGCCTGCTTCCTCATCTGGAAAATGGGGACTTTGGACCAATTGATGTATTTTTTTAAAGTCCTATCTACTGAGGTATGACTTATATACAATCATATCCACCCCTTTGAAAGATACAGTTTGATGAGCCTGAAAGAAGTACACAGTTTTATAACTAAAGCCACAATTAAGACACAGAAAGATTTCCATCATCCCCCCAAATGTCCTCATGTCCTTTGGCAGTCAGTCCCCTTCCCAAGCCCCAGGCAATCTCTGATCTGCTTTCTATCCCTACAGTTTTATCATTTCCTGAAAAGCACACAGGTGAAAATGTATGTAGCCTTCTTTTTTTTTTTTTTAATATTTCACAAACTTTATTCAAATTACTGAAATAGTCACAGAGCAATAAAATATGCAATTCTGAAGTGATGTCAGTATCATGGAGAAGGAAATGGCTTTCACTTATTACTAGCATGGAATTAATATTCATTCATGCCGTTGAACTCATCAAATCAATAGCTGACTTATTTTTGAGCAGTATTTCCCCGTATGGATGTGATACACTTTGTCCATCTACTCACCAGTTGATGCTCAGTTTGAGTGTGTCTACTTTTTTGCTAATGTGAATAAAACTGTAGGCCTTTGTGTGAAAATAAATTCCATTTCTCTTAGATAAATACCTACTTAATGGGAGGTATGATAGCTGAGCCATTTGTTTAAGTGTGGGGCGTGTGTGTTTAACTTTAATGTGTCTCACTGTTTTCCCAGTGGCTGTGCCATTCTGCATTTGCACCAGCCATATATGGACTGGGTAGCCTCAGATAATGACTGTGATGCCTATCAATGTCCCCTGAATGCATTGACTCTTTCGGAGCAGAGGTCCCATGAAGTGCATCTCGGTTGCCTTCATAGCACCAAAGACAGTGCGAAGTAAGTGCATGGACTCGATGCTGCGAGCCCTTTCCAGCTTTGGCAGTGCTAGCATTCTCTTCTCCCTTGTCTAGACATCTTGATCTGTGACAGCGAACACTGAACACTTGCTTTAGGCTGAAATCAGTCTAGAAAGGCCTGCACAACTGTGGAAACAAAACTGCAAAAATCAGTCTAGAAAGGCCTGCAAAACTGCACAACACACCTGCTGGCTGTGTAAGGTAAAGGCTTCCCCTCCCACAAGCTTGACTTCCTCTTCTGCAAACTGGAGGTGATCATTACCTTCCATGAAGGTTGTTGGAAGATTAAGTGATGTCATGATATGTGCTCAACACACAGTAAGTGTCCAGTAAATAGCAATTCTTACCTTCGAAAGTTATAAACTGGCATGGCTGATAAAGAAATGGGAGGTGATAAATTGGACCTCGTTCCAAAGATGCCCAACAACAATTAGAAATGTGAAAATGGAGTGTTCTGCTTTTCACTGCAGAGACCTCACCATGTTTTCCAGATAAAATTTAAAAGGGTCACAGAGTTCCCTCTCCACATGTTAGGTTGCTGCATTCATACCTCTCCTTATTTATACTGTATATGCTGCTAAGTCACTTCAGTCATGTCCGACTCTGTGCGACCGCATAGACGGCAGCCCACCATGCTCAGCTGTCCCTGGGATTCTCCAGGCAAGAACACTGGAGTGGGTTGCCATTTCCTTCTCCAATGCGTGAAAGTGAAGTCACTCAGTCATGTCTGACTCTTTGCGACCCCAAGGACTGCAGCCTACCAGGCTCCTCTGCCCATGAGATTTTCCAGGCAAGAGTACTGGAGTGGGCTGCCATTGCCTTCTCTGTGTTAAACACATACATAGAGAGCTACATACATACATAGTGAGAAATGAACAAAAGAAACACAGGTCCTCTCTTGTTGAGCTTACAGTCTAACACATTCCTCTTAACTGATGTGCAGGAAGACACAGGACAAAAGTTTTGCCATGGGCAAAGAGGCAGAGCTTTCTAGATCTCAACCAAGCAGCTTAAAGTGTGGCAGCATTGATGGGATTGCTTCAACTCGAATTTTCATTTTATTCAGGGAAATATGCTGTAGGGTCTAGAGTTTTTCTGAATGCTAATGTGTGTGTTTTAAAGAGGGAGAGAGAAGAAAGGCAAGCAAGGAGGATGGGGAATCCACTGATGGACATCTGAGCTCTGAATAATGCATTGACACGTTTCATTTTAAGCACTGTTTGTGTTCCATCCCACCCCCCTATGCCCTGCAAACTAATTGTCTGGATGTTTTGAGCGCCCAGCAAGCTGCCTGCCTAATGATGCCTGGGCTCTTAACAGCCTCATGCCTCTCTTTCCTTTAACCAATGTAGTGAAGGGCTGGTTTTCCTAGTTCCTTCCCCAAAACCATTAGTCTCTCAGCCAAAATAAGAGGAGGGGCAAGTCCCTTTGAGAGAGAGGAGCTGTGGCTGCTGAGCAGCTCTGTAGGAGGCCTGTGGGGGCTCAGTTCACTTTCCTACTAAGAAAGTCCTTCCTGAAGCAGGAGCCTAAGGCAACATGGGAGCTCGTTAGAATGCACTCTCTGGCTGGGCACTAGACCTACTGAGTCAGGGGACCCCAGGAGTGTGCAGGCACATTAAAATTTCAGAAGTGCTAGAATGGGATATAAATCCCAGAGTTTTCATTCCATTTTAAGAATCTGACCACAGTATATGAGATGGTCAAGCGAATTGGAACAAAATTATGTTGGAAAGGCAATGTGGTGTGAATGAAACAGCCAGCTCCAATGATCTTCACCTTCTGATATTCACACCCTGTGTAGTTCCTGCCCACACTGAAGCAGGGTCGGTCTACAGCAAATCGAATGTGTAGAAGTGACAGCATGAGGCTTATAGGGCAAGGTCATAATAGGCACTGCAGCACTCTCCTGGCTTGGTCCTTTACATCACTTGCTTGTCATGGGGGTAGGGGGCATCACTATGCTGGGGGCTCTTACAAGAGCTTGCGGAGAGGCCCACATGGAGATACATTGGGGCCTCCCAGCACCATCTGCCAGTCATGTGAGCAAGTCAGCTCACAGGTGTAACCTCCAAGCCCAGCCAAGCTTTCCTGTGACTACAGATCCAGTCAACACCTTACACGCTACTTCATGGAAGGCCGCAAGCCAGAACTACCCAGTTAACTACCCAGTTAACTACCCAGTTAACTACCCAGTTAAACCCACTCCCAAACACCTGATTCCGAGAAACTTTGTGAGCAAATCAATGTTTAATGCTATTTTAATCCACTGAGGGCTTCCCAGGCGGTGCAATGGTAAAGAATCCACCTGCCAATGCAGGAAACAAGGGTTCAATCCCTGGGTGAGGAAGATCCCCTGGAGAAGGAAATGGCAACTCAATCCAGTATTCTTGCCTGGAAAATCCCATGGCCAGAGGAGCCTGACAGGCTACAGTCCATGGGGTCACATGACTGAGCATGCATATGATATGAACCCACTTGGTTTTGGGGTACTGATTATTCAGTAACAACTAGAATGAGGACAGAGGGCTGGAGACGGCTGGGTCTGAGACTAGGCTCCCCCAACTAGGAGTGGTTTTCCATCATCTCTTCACCTTCTTCATGCCACAGAGGCCTCATCTATGAAAGGAACAAACACAGTTCATCCAATCTTCAACCCCTTTGAATATACAGATGCACCATTACCATGGCAAATCACTAAGAAAAGGGTATCATAAAATTCATACATCACTGGTTCTCAGATGCCTACAAACTTTAGAGACTAACACTGTGGGAAGATGTGCATCTTAAAGTCGACTGAATACAGGATGATGTTTGTTCTGCTCACCGCGTGGAGATGGTAGGTGGATCAACAGTACAACAGGGGCAGAGGGAACTGATGGGCAGCATTCTGAAGCACCCTTGCTTGAGAAAGGGAAATGACGCTATGGTTCCAGACCAGCTAATTAAATGGGCTCTGCTGGGCTTCATCAGTTCACTTTTAATGCTCTTGCCTTAGGCTCCTATCACAATTTATGCTCAAAATGACTTCTACAAAGCCCAACTGAGAGGGAAAAACAGTCAAAGAAAACCATCTATGGCAATGCTCCCTAAACTTGCTGGAGCATAAGAAATGACTTATTACATTTGTTAAATATACACCCAGGCCCTTTGCTAGAGACTTTGATTCAATAAACCTGGGGTGGGCACTGGAATCTATATTTTAGCAAGGGCCCCAGGCAGTTCTTACGAACACACAAGATTTAAAACACTGATCAAAACAAGATAATATCCATCCACTTACTAGTATTTTTTTCTTGAACCAAAGTATAACAGGAAAGTACAAGTCAGGAATGCCTTAGCTATGTCCCCTTGCAAAAAAACAAAAAATGCCTTCGACTTAGCATAAGGGTTTATTGAAGGTCAAAAAAAAAAAAAGAAAAACTATCTTACCAAGGAGTTCGCCATTGTTGGAAAACTTACTGAAGTCATGGAAATGTATACTACTCAATGCTTATAGTGTAAACATTTGCATAATATTAGAGGAAATATATTAAAGAATGTATCTCCTGACAGGCTGACTGGTTTCTCTTTTTTTTAACTGAGGTATAGTTGATGTATAATATTATGTAAGTTTCAGATATATAACAGTGATTCACAAGTTTTATAGGTTATACTCCATTTATGTGCATATGGTGCTAAGTTGCTTCAGTTCAGTTCAGTCGCTCAGTCGTGTCCGACTCTTTGAGACCCCATGAATCGCAGCACGCCAGGCCTCCCTGTCCATCACCATCTCCCGGAGTTCACTCAGACTCACGTCTATCGAGTCAGTGATGCCATCCAGCCATCTCATCCTCTGTCGTCCCCTTCTCCTCCTGCCCCCAATCCCTCCCAGCATCAAAGTTTTCCAATGAGTCAACTCTTCGCATGAGGCGGCCAAAGTACTGGAGTTTCAGCTTTAGCATCATTTCTTCCAAAGAAATCCCAGGACTGATCTCCTTCAGAATGGACTAGCTGGATCTCCTTGCAGTCCAAGGGACTCTCAAGAGTCTTCTCCAACACCACAGTTCAAAAGCGTTAATTTTTCAGCGCTCAGCCTTCTTCACAGTCCAACTCTCACATCCATACATGACCACTGGAAAAACCATAGCCTTGACTAGACGGACCTTAGTCGTCAGTTGTTTATAACTCTTTGCAATCCTCCTAGGTCCACAGGATTCTCCAAGCAAGAATACTGGAGTGGGTTGCCATTTCCTCCTCCAGGGATCTCCCTGGTGCAGGGATACAACCCGTGGCTCCTGCACTGCAAGCAGATTCTTCACTGCTGAGCCATGGGGGAAGCCCTATATTCCACTTATGCTTATTATAAAATATTATCAATGTTCCCTGCACTGTACAATATATCCTTATAGCTTATTTTATACATAGTCGTTTGTGACCTGTTTTCTTTTTTTTTTTTCAGTTACTCAGCAAAATTACTAAGCAACCATATTTTCCTTTTTTGCTTAGACTACCAAGAACCTTTCACCTAAAATTCATGCCCCCAAATGAAAACAATATTAACAATAATTAATATTTTTGATAGTTGCTGCTGTACAAAGCTTGGGAGGTTATGCCTTTGTTGTGTATTTTAATGGTCATGTTATAGACAAGTGCATTTTCTTAAGGTTTTCACATCTTTTTGGAAGAAGGCAAGAAACAGATTTTAAAATCAATACTATTTGTTTTTGTTTTGTTCTGTTTCTAATCATGTTAAGACTAAACAACCACCAACCCGTTTCCAGGAACTCCTCGCCAAGTTACGTGGGTTGTCTCCTCTCATGCCAATCCCTTGGCCAGCTTTTAAAATATTATAGGACGGCTAACCACATCTTGGCGAGGAAAGTCGATTTCTGTTCAAGCCAAATACTTATGAGAATAAACAGAAAATAATTTTAGAGCAGCTTCTCAAAAGCTTCTTCTTGTCTCTCTCTGGTGCATAACATCATTTTCTGACAATCTGAACCGATAATGGCAGCTGAGTGAGGTCATTAAAATCTTTCCCTGTAAGAACCAAAAAACAACACCTTCCACTTCATTTTTCAACATCTTACTCACGTGTTTTCAGTTTTGCAACAGAATTTCATCCTTGACCTGAACTTCTAAATATCTCACAAACAATAATTAAGTCACCAGAACCCTGCTGTGTAAAGGTCGCTTTCTGACAGATGGGATGCCGCCATAGAACACGGAAATTATTTCTCCTTCCCCAGGCTGACAGAGCAAGACAACTCAGGGCAAGGATTTTCATAATCAACATGGAGTCGGTACCCAGCAAGAGCTTGGTCAGTTTGTATGAGTGAAAGAACTGAGCTCAGGAACTCTGTGGTCCCTCAGACTCTCTGCCTGAAATTCAGTCATTATGCAAGTAAGAACATCAAGCCCAAAGAGCTGATCTCTCCCAAAGTTACACCAAAAAGGGAAGCAAGACAGACAAAAATCCAAATTCTCTTTCCCCACCCACTGATTCTCCTTGACTTGACCTCTTAAACACAACCTCTGACTTCTCTGTCAGATCCTTGTCTTACATTACCACTTCTTGGACTTTGCAATTTAGTTAATCATCTCCCTTGTTTCTCAACTCAGAATCAAGTTGTCTGGGAGAACCCTTCCAGCCTGGGGCAGGCTCCTTCATTACCTGCTCCCACACCTCCTTGATTCATATTCCTTGTAAAGAATGTATCCCTGCTTGCAACTGTATTTTCAAAACTGAAACTATTTCATGAAGGTCCAGCTTTCTCACTAAACTCCTTGAGAGTAGAAACATATACATGTTGCTGTCATCCACTTCTATACTCCTAGTGCAGGAAGCCTCACTCAACTGATTATTTGTTGAATGAATACTTTATTTTAAAACTCTCCAAATATAAGGAGTGGGTCAGTGGTACAAATATTCTGTCTCATGAATAGCAGAGATACAATAAAAGTAGCAAATCACTCCTATATAACATTTAAAGATATCTCTATTTTTGCATTGAGATACTTCACTCTATAAATATGTAATCGATGCTTAAACTCAGATGGCCCTGTTTCAGACTCAGAAAAATTGGGGCAGACTTCCTCTTTCAATGGGTTCAACAAGGAAATGTTTATTATTTTAGCATGAGACTAAGACAAACTGGGCGGAGAAGGCAATGGCACCCCACTCCAGTACTCTTGCCTGGAAAACCCCATGGACAGAGGAGCCTGGTAAGCTGCAGGCCATGGAGTCGAGAAGAGTTGGACACGACTGAGCGACTTCACTTTCACTTTTCACTTTCATGCATTGGAGAAGGAAATGGCAACCCATTCCAGCGCTCTTGCCTGGAGAATTCCAGGGATGGGGGAGCCTGGTGGGCTGCCGTCTATGGGGTCGCACAGAGTCGAACACAACTGAAGTGACTTAGCAGCAGCAAGACAAACTGGGACCACTATGTGCTGCTCACAGACTTTCACAGGATAGCCTGAAATTTCTGAATTATGTAGGCAACTGTTTTCTGCAGACTACCCTAGTGGCTCAGATGGTAAAGCGTCTGTCTACAATGTGGGAGACCTGGGTTTGATCCCTGGGTCGGGAAGTTCCCTGGAGAAGGAAATAGCAACCCACTCTAGTACTCTTGCCTAGAAAATCCCATGGATGGAGAAGCCTGGTGTCCATGGGTCGCAAAGAGTCGGACATGATTGAGCGACTTTACTTACTTACTTACTGTTTTCTGCAACTGTTATGCAGACAACTGGTTTTAGGCAGAGGATACTTTAGAGAGGATTATTCTTACTCAATTTGCCTCTGTATCTTTAAAAAGTTTCATAAAAGCATGTAGCAATATTTGCAAATTTTATTCCATTTAATCCAGATAAAGGGCCAGGTCACTTCTCTGATCCACAGTTCACTTACAGATTCCAAAAAGAAATGACGACAATTTGCTATCATTCTTGGAACATTTTAACAATCTGTTGTGTCTAACTAAAACTGTTCAATTTGGTATCAAAGATCGTTTCCAATTCTAACTCTGAAATTAAACTTAAAAAGTAAATGGCTCACTACTGTTTCTCTCTCTTTTCCACCTGTTTAAAAATAACAAAACTTTCATCAGTCTGAGGGTTTACTAGCCTTGATCCTACAACTCATGGTGAGAAACCCGCACTTCTTAGGAAGACCAAGAACAAAGTGTTAAGAAAAGCCCTCCTTTGGCCAAAAAGCTTTTGATTACAGGATGTCACTATTTTGGGAATGTTCTTAACACATTGCCTATGAAGCACCATTATATCTTCTCCTTCTTGGAGCTTGAAAAAATGTCCTACCACTCCTAAGTCGGGGTATCTCAGCGGTGTTGGAGTGAGGCAGCAGTGATGTCAGAGAATATGCTTAGATGCTCTGATTTGGCTTTGAGTAGATAGAACTGGGTTATAAATCAAGAGAACCAATTATAAACATAGCACCATCCTTCCCTGGACCTCAGCCTCCTCTATTATTAAAGAAGGGGCATTACTCGTTCATCACTAGCATCCGTTAACTCTGACTCTACTAAGACACACAGAAAATCTCAGAGCTTGTTTCTGGGAAAGCAGAGAAAGGATCAGATATCTTGAGAGAGTTTACTGTCTGTTCTGCTTCTGCTATAGCAGCCCATGGGTGCCCTGCACCCCCTGCCCTCATGCCATTGCTTCACAGTGGACTTCTAACACCCAAAGGTAACGTGGACACTTGTTACAGGCTGAACTGTGTGCCCCTCAAATTGATACTTTGAAGCTCTAACCCCCAGTATCTCCAACGTGACTGTACTTGAAAACAGGGCCTTTAAAGTAGGGATTAGGGTGGGTTCTAATCCCATCCAACTGGTATCCTTAGGAGAACAGGAAATTGGACACACGGAGACTCAGAGGGAAGGCCATGTGAGGACACACAGGAAGGTCTCAGGAGAAACCAAATCTGCTGACATCTTCGACTTCCAGCCTCCAAAACTGTAAGAAAATAAATGTCTGTGGTTGAAGCCACCCAGTCTGTGGTATTTTGTTACAGCAGCTCTAGTCAACTAATACAAGGCTGAACTGATTCACCTGTTCAGATGAGAACTTGAATCTTCTTGTATTTTTTTTCTCCAATGAAAACCTAGCTCTAAAGCAGGAAAGTTAACATTCCCAAGGTCAAGAGGAGAGCTTATGAAGGGAAATGGGGAAGGTCAACAACCTGGACTTCTTTCCTTAAAAACAATATATATCCTAACAATAAAACACTGCAACTTGGCACAGGCATCAGAGAACTCATACTCAGGGCTTAATAAGCTTGAATAACCAATTATAAATTAAGATTATGTTATTTCATTGAATGAAACCCCATGGTTAAAACATGGCCTGTTTGTACCCAGAAGAGATATTAGGACTTCCTCCCCTCCAGAAAGCCAAGAACTTTCCTCCAGGGAGTGCTCACCACAGCTACTGGCTCTCCCCTCTGCTCTATTCTTTCTCGAAGGGGCCTCCTGAGACACACTTAAACAAAAGCCTGCCTGTTTTTCAGGCTAAAACTAGGCATGGGACTCAACATCTACATTGGAGCCTATCATCATTTTCCTCTCCTGGTGAAAAGGCAGGCCCGTGACCCCTAGGTTCTCTGCCAAGCCTGAGATGGGGCTCAGGGAGGGATCTAGCTGCATGCTCCCTACCGCAGATGTGAGGCCCTGAATTCAGTTCAGCTCAGTCACTCAGTTGTGTCCGACTCTTTGAGACCCCATGAATCGCAGCATGCCAGGCCTCCCTGTCCATCACCAACTCCTGGAGTTCACTCAGACTCACATCCATCGAGTCCGTGATGCCATTCAGCCATCTCATCCTCTGTCATCCCCTTCTCCTCGTGCCCCCAATCCCTCCCAGCATCAGAGTCTTTTCCAATGAATCAACTCTTCGCATGAGGCGGCCAAAGTACTGGAGTTTCAGCTTTAGCATCATTCCTTTCAAAGAAATCCCAGGGCTGATCTCCTTCAGAATGGGCTGGTTGGATCTCCTTATAGTCCAA
>SJYQ01104729.1:0-73631 GCA_006410935.1 Redunca redunca | reverse complement strand
CTTTCTTATCTCTCCTTGCTATTCTTTGGAACTCTGCATTCACATGCTTATATCTTTCCTTTTCTCCTTTGCTTTTCATTTCTCTTCTTTTCACAGCTATTTGTAAGGCCTTCCCAGACAGCCATTTTGCTTTTTTGCATCTCTTTTCCATGGGGATGGTCTTGATCCCTGCCTCCTGTACAATGTCACGAACCTCATTCCATAGTTCATCAGGCACTCTATCAGATCTAGCCCCTTAAATCTATTTCTCACTTCCACCGTATAATCATAAGGGATTTGATTGAGGTCATACCTGAATGGTCTAGCAGTTTTCCCTACTTTCTTCAATTGAAGTCTAAATTTGGTAATAAGGAGTTCATGATCTGAGCCACAGTCAGCTCCTGGTCTTGTTTTTGTTGACTGTATAGAGCTTCTCCATCTTTGGCTGCAAAGACTATAATCAATCTGATTTTGGTGTTGACCATCTGGTGATGTCCATGTGTAGAGTCTTCTCTCATGTTGTTGGAAGAAAGTGTTTGCTATGACCAGTGCATTTTCTTGGCAAAACTCTATTAGTCTTTGCCCTGCTTCATTCTGCATTCCAAGGTCAAATTTGTCTGTTACTCCAGGTGTTTCTTGACTTCCTACTTTTGCATTCCAGTCCCCTACAATGAAAAGCACATCTTTTTTTGGGTGTTAGTTCTAAAAGGTCTTGTAGGTCTTCATAGAACTGAAGCCACTGCAATTTCCATTACCTGTCACACTCTGAGAATGGAACAGAAACTAACAACAGTAAAGTATCTCTGGTCTTGAGCCTGCCCTCAAGGAATTCTGAGAGCAGGGGTAGAAGAAAAGACCAGAGTACCCAATTCTTCTTCTTCTTTTATGAAGTCAAGCTAGGGAACAGCCAGTTAGGTGAGGGGCAGAGGCACATAAATGTTAAATTAGAAGTCAAAAATGCTTTGTTGTGAGATCCAACTTCCTCAGTTTTATCTGTGGACCTCACTTAGCCACTGAGCTACTACACTCTTTATAAAAAAGCAAAGAAAAAGAAAGAAAGAAAATATTTACTACTGGTGGTGAGGGGATGGAGTTGGAGGCAAAAAATTCTACAAATTTACAAAGAAGATAAACTCTACAACAGAGCTGGACAAATAGCCAAGTGCTAGACATAATTGTAGTTATGAGTACTAGCATGTTTCTTATAAGCAAAGGTATGCAGAGCAGAAGGTGATGAGGCCAGTATATTCAGGTCACCTTAACTCCTGTTGTATGTGTCCTCTCTGGATTTGTATACTTTCATTCTAGAAACAAACTAGCCCCTTAGTACTCTGTACGGAAATCCAACCCCCACAACATTCATGTCACTGATCTAAACCCTGTTTTCCTTCCCATGGACATGTTGTAGCTGTACTGCTTATAGAAACTGTGTCTACACAGGCCCTTCAAAATGTAGCTGAAATGCTTAGTGCTACCCGATCAGGTAACTCATCTCGAGGACTTATAGTTGTGCCCCTGAATTTGTAAATGCCCACTCATACTGAAGGCAGGAACAGGAAGAACTGCAAATAAGTATGGACATCCTGGAAATATTTTGTGTCAATGGGGATGTCTATATACACATATTTAAGTATTATTTATCTAGACCTGATATATGCAAAAATAAAAACAAAACAGTGCGACAGAATTCTGCTGTGACTGGAACTAGAACTTCCTTGGAGCTCTGAAGAATCTGATTCAGAGTACAGTTGCCAAAGAAAATGTCAGTCTCCACAGCAAGCAACCTTATGGCCACTGAGGAGTCTGCAGGCATCTGAGAAAGCTCATTCTCAATTCTTTTTCAAATTCCTTTCTCCTCCTCCCCAGGGTTTTCAGACACTTTAAAGAGATCCAAGAAATTCCACAGTTTGAGGGAAACTCATTGTGATGAGGCATGTAATATTAAACGATCCCATGGCCATGACAGGGGGGGAAAAAAAAAAATGAAATGCATACCCATGCAGAGATGCAGAGACAAGAAAAGAGCCTGAAAAACAATACTCAAAACTCTTCCAAGCATTGAGGCGTGGAGGACATACCTAAATCAAAAGTATTGTTTTCAATGCATCTTTCATCATTAAGTCAAAAATTCAAGGAATATTACAAGAATAGGTGTAAAGATCTCCTGCAGACATGAAAGATTATCATAAGAGGGAACACAAAAACTGGAGGTGTTCAAGACTTAGAAAGCCACCTGCCATGCTCCCTTTTTGCAGAGAATAAAGAGAGAAGGGCTGAAATTAGAAACACTTATACTCACCCCACATTTTCAAAGTCAACCAATGGGAACAGTTTGTTCAAAATGAAAAAGAAAATCAAAGCCCTTTTAATTCAACCACTATAACTTTATGTTTGAGGGTATAGCGAGGACTTTTTCTTTTTTGTTCTTTTCTCCCCTTCCCACAACCCCCCTCCCCGACCCTTCCTGTGAGGCTAAGTCAGAATATCTGGGGCAACTGACCAGGAGTTATTCCCATTTAATATATTACAGCCCATTTCCAACAAACCTAGAAAATCCAGAGTCTGTTCTCAACAGCCTTCCCTTGAGATGAGCCTTCCCTGTTTGAAACAGATAAGTGAGGTTTTATGGTCGAAAGTTTCTTGTGGGAGGTGAGAGGCTGCATCCCCAAACGACCAACTAAGAAACACCCCGAAGAAAGATGGTACTGCTTTGGGAACCTCTTAAGCAGCCTTGTCCAGTAGAACAGCCAGATATCGGAGGCTTTGATGAACCAATTGTTGAATAGATGAAGGCCCAGAAGATGAGACTTTAGTTGATTAGCTCAATCTCTTAGAAACTTTCACATAGAATTTGGGATTGTTAGATACACATATGTTTTGCAGTCATTGGGCACTATCAAGTTGCTCTTCTTCATTTCCACCAAAGCTAAGCAGGTTGTAGAAAATATTTTTGCAGAAAACAAAAATCAGGAAACCATGTATATAATGGAAAGAACATACTTTTTAGATCAGAAAGACCTAGGGCTGAATTCATAAGCTCTGTTCTATGGCAGCTGATTGATTTAGGTACCTAAACCCACTCTGCCTTAGTTTTTTGCATTCTTCTTTTTTTTAAAGCCCAACAGGTTGTTGTGAAGATAAAATAAAAGTCTCCATGAAAATCACTTTGAATGAAGTAATGGAGCCACAACGAGTCAGACCAGCTTCTGATCCACTGAATGAAAAAAGACAACGTAAGTACAGTAACCAGACTCCAGGTGGCTCCTGACGACCTCACCTTCTGGCAGCCACATCGCTCAGTGGCCATTTCTCACAATGCAGCATGCTTGGCCAGTGTAACCAACAAAAATGACGGTTTTCACTTCCAAGATTAGGACACAAAATGCATTTCAGTTGCCATCTAAATTGGTAATTGTCTTTTTGTCTCTCCTTCTCTCCCTCCCCTCTCTCTGATCATTCAATTTGGGAAAGCCAGCTATCATCATCACCCAGCACTCCGGAAAGGCCCAAGTGGAGAAGAACACAGGTGTCTGGCCAAAAGTGTCATGAGTGAGCTTAGAAAAAGATCCTCCAGCCTCAATCAAGCCTTCAAATGACTACTGCCCTGGTCGAGACAACCTGAGTCAGAACCACCTGCCTACGCCACTCCCGGCTGCCCTACCTTCTGAAATTGTGGGAGTTAACAGAAGTCTGTTGTTTTAAATTGTGGAGAAATCTGTTACACTGCAATAAATAACTACTATATTAGGTTATACGTACAGTTGCAAGGTTTAGAAGAGGGAAAAATCCTTGAAGGTTGAAAGCTGTTTGTCAAAGAATTAAGTATGGATGGAAGGATGAGTTTGACAGGTGAGAGAGTACTACTAGGTTATGGACATTAGGGAACCAGGCAGAGGGGCAGAAATCATCAGATAGGTTCAACTGGCAGTGATGAGAGAGACAGAATGCCAGGCACCACATCTGCAACTTCCAATCCAGGACATGAAGGGTAAGTTGGACCATAAAGAAGGCTGAGCACTGAAGAACTGATGCTTTCAAACTGTGGTGCTAGAGAAGACTCTTGAAAGTTCCTTGGACTGCAAGTAGATCAAACCAGTCAGTTCAGTTCAATTCAATCGCTCAGTTGTGTCCAACTCTTTGCGACCCCATGAATCGCAGCATGCCAGCCTCCCCGTCCATCACCATCTCCCGGAGTTCACTCAGACTCACATCCATTGAGTCAGTGATGCCATCCAGCCATCTCATCCTTGGTCATCCCCTTCTCCTCCTGCCCCAAATCCCTCCCAGCATCAGAATCTTTTCCAATGAGTCAACTCTTTGCATGAGGTGGCCAAAGTACTGGAGTTTCAGCTTTAGCATCATTCCTTTCAAAGAAATCCCAGGGCTGATCTCCTTCAGAATGCACTGGTTGGATCTCCTTGCAGTCCAAGGGACTCTCGTCGGCAAAGTAATGTCTCTGCTTTTCAATATGCTATCTAGATTGGTCATAACTTTGCTTCCAAGGAGTAAGTGTCTTTTAATTTCATGGCTGCAGTCACCATCTGCAGTGATTTTGGAGCCCCGAAAAATAAAGTCTGACACTGTTTCCCAATCTATTTCCCACGAAGTGATGGGACCGGATGCCATGCTCTTCGTTTTCTGAATGTTGAGCTTTAAGTCAACTTTTTCACTCTCCTCTTTCACTTTGATCAAGAGGCTTTTTAGTTCCTCTTCACCTTCTGCCATAAGGGTGGTGTCATCTGCATATCTGAGGTTATTGATATTTCTCCCGGCAATCTTGATTCCAGCTTATTTTTCTTCCAGTCCAGCGTTTCTCATGATGTACTCTGCATATAAGTTAAATAAGCAGGGTGACAATATACAGCCTTGACATACTCCTTTTCCTATTTGGAACCAGTTTGTTGTTCCATGTCTCGTATTCCCATCTCTTTCAGAATTTTCCACAGTTTATTGTGATCCACACAGTCAAAGGCTTTGGCATAGTCAATAAAGCAGAAATAGATGTTTTTCTGGAACTCTCTTGCTTTTTCCATGATCCAGCAGATGTTGGCAATTTGATCTCTGGTTTCTCTCTGCCTTTTCTAAAACCAGCTTGAACATCTGGAAGTTCACAGTTCACGTATTGCTGAAGCCTGGCTTGGAGAATTTTGAGCATTACTTTACTAGCATGTGAGATGAGCGCAATTGTGCAGTAGTTTGAGCATTCTTTGGCATTGCCTTTCTTTGGGATTGGAATGAAAACTGACCTTTTCCAGTCCTGTGGCCACTGCTGAGTTTTCCAGATTTGCTGGCATATTGAGTGCAGCACTTTCACAGCATCATCTTTCAGGATTTGAAAGAGCTCAACTGGAATTCCATCACTTCCACTAGCTTTGTTCATAGTGACGCTTTCTAAGGCCCACTTGACTTCACATTCCAAGATGTCTGGCTCTCGACGAGTGATCACACCATCGTGATTATCTGGGTCATGAAGATCTTTTTTGTACAGTTCTTCTGTGTATTCTTGCCACCTCTTTTAATATCTTCTGCTTCTGTTAGGTCCATACCATTTCTGTCCTTTATGGAGCCCATCTTTGCATGAAATGCTCCCTTGGTATCTCTAATTTTCTTGAAGAGATCTCTAGTCTTTACCAGTCTGTTCTTTTCCTCTATTTCTTTGCATTGATCGCTGAAGAAGGCTTTCTTATCTCTCCTTGCTATTCTTTGGAACTCTGCATTCACATGCTTATATCTTTCCTTTTCTCCTTTGCTTTTCATTTCTCTTCTTTTCACAGCTATTTGTAAGGCCTCCCCAGACAGCCATTTTGCTTTTTTGCATCTCTTTTCCATGGGGATGGTCTTGATCCCTGTCTCCTGTACAAGGTCACGAACCTCATTCCATAGTTCATCAGGCACTCTATCTATCAGATCTAGGCCCTTGAATCTATTTCTCACTTCCACCGTATAATCATAAGGGATTTGACTGAGGTCATACCTGAATGGTCTAGCGGTTTTCCCTACTTTCTTCAATTGAAGTCTAAATTTGGTAATAAGGAGTTCATGATCTGAGCCACAGTCAGCTCCTGGTCTTGTTTTTGTTGACTGTATAGAGC
This sequence comes from Redunca redunca, assembly GCA_006410935.1. NCBI lineage: Eukaryota > Metazoa > Chordata > Mammalia > Artiodactyla > Bovidae > Redunca > Redunca redunca. The sequence continues at coordinate 67,560 of SJYQ01104729.1, read as the reverse complement.
TTCTCCATCTTTGGCTGCAAAGAATATAATCAATCTGATTTCGGTGTTGACCATCTGGTGATGTCCATGTGTAGAGTCTTCTCTTGTGTTGTTGGAAGAGGGTGTTTGCTATGACCAGTGCATTTTCTTGGCAAAACTCTATTAGTCTTTGCCCTGCTTCATTCCGTATTCCAAGGCCAAATTTGCCTGTTACTCCAGGTGTTTCTTGACTTCCTACTTTTGCATTCCAGTTCCCTATAATGAAAAGGACATCTTTTTTGGGTGTTAGTTCTAAAAGGTCTTGTAGGTCTTCATAGAACTGTTCAACTTCAGCTTCTTCAGCGTTACTAGTTGGGGCATAGACTTGGGTTACCATGATATTGAATGGTTTGCCTTGGAGACGAACAGAGATCATTCTGTCATTTTTGAGACTGCATCCACTGCCCTTCCTGACCTTCAACATGGGATGGCTCCTCTAGGCCCTCCTGCACTCTCAAACCAGTCAGTCAATCCCAAAGGAAATCAACCCTGAAAATTCACCAGAAGGACACTGCTGAAGCTAAAGCTCCAATACTTTGGCCACCTGATGCAAACAGCCAACTCATTGGAAAAAGACCCTGATGCTGGGAAAGACTGAGGGCAAGAGGAGAAGGGGGCGACAGAGGATGAGATGGTTGGATGGCATCACCGACTCAATGGACATGAGTTTGAGCAAACTCTGGGAGACAGTGAAGGACAGGGAAGCCTGACGTGCTGCAGTTAATGTGGTTGCAAAGAGTTGGACACGACTGAGCAACTGAACCACAGGAGTGGATCCTTGAGATCCCTGAGCAGTAGTTAGGATGGAGAGTTCCCACTGGTGGGCATGTAGAAGATGGATTAGCTACACAAAACTAGAGGCAAGAAAGTCAAGCACGAGCCTTTGGTAATGACCCAGGGGAGGAAATAAGGAGCTGACCCAGAGTACAGCTGAATAAGAGCGGGGAAGAGGTGAAAGGGGAGCACGTCGTGAACATGGTCCATCATGTAAAGTGTGGCCGCCTACCAGAGCCTGAGGTGGCTGAGCCTCACGTGGTCATGTAATCTGTGTGCAGAGTCAGTCACACGCCTGCGGACATAACTACCAGGGGACACACACTTCAGTCAGAGCCTCCCCATTCATGCATACCACGTGCTGCTCTGGCATTCAGTGCATCGCACTACGAAATTGAGGCCATAAATATTGGAGGTGCTTTAGACACAAAGTTAGTTTGAAATGTGTAAGCTCTGTTTCCTCTTAAATCACCTCAAATGCAAGGACGGACTCCAAATGACACTGTTATCCCTAATAAAGTCAAATACTAATAAAAGAGGACACTGTGGAGGTGACATACAGAAAATTCAAAAGCCATCCTTCACGCCAGAGACAGGTCTGAGGAGGAAAGCCCTGAGAAACAATATTAGCATTATCAATCTTGCCCAGTCATCTATGCTACAGGAGAAAAATCACCAAAATGCCAACGGAGATTCAAACGATTCTGACACTGTGGGATTGTTGGGGTTCTCTGAGAGGTGACACCGCTCCGTGACTCAGAGGCTGCTGAAGGCGCTGCGCACGCTGGGAGCAATGAGGGCCATTCTGGTGAAACTAGAGCCAGGTGGCCGACAAAGGGGCCCACCCGCTGGCCGACTGTCTTTGACTCGGACTCTCCAGGGACCGCGGGAGAGAGAGAACACACTGTTAAGAGTGGGAAGAGCACACGTGGCCATCCCTCCCCACACCTGCAAGACTAGCGTCCATTTGGCTTACGACGTGCAGGAGGCCATCGGGCCCACAGCCACCTGACAGCCAGGGCAACGGGCTCAGAGACATAAAGCTACTGGCCCATCACATGGGCTGGAGAGTCCATCAGCAAGACATGTTGGTTTCTCTAACCCCTGGCCCAGCAGTCTTCTCATATCCTGCCACCCTAGGGTGGAGAGGAGTAAGAGGATGAAGGAAGAGTCTTCCCAAGAGCCTCCAGAGAATGCACTGTGCTCGGACACTCACTTCCACCCAGAAACAAAACTTGAGCCCTTCAGTTTTGCACACTGGAGCATCTCCGTGACAGCTGGCACACGGCCAGGTCCTGTGGAGTAGAAGGGAGCATGTGAGTGAATGGAAGCAGGGATTGGGGCAGGTGAATGCAGACAGAAAACGGTCAGAGCTGACTTACCAAAGGCTGACCATCAAGGGGGAGTAGGGAGCAGACTTCCAAGAGAAGGATCCTGTTCCAAGGATGGTCAGGGTCCTGACAGGGGAGGTGGTGGCAGAGGCCACTCAAAGCCTGGGAGGCCAGGATGCAGGCTGGTTCTAGGGAGGCCTGCGAGTGAAATTGCTGAAAGGCCAGGTGTACAGCCAGGCTTAGCCAAAATGGCAGAGGCTTGGAATTCTGAGAGACATGAGAACTTTATCTCATAGACAACGGGAAGACACAGATGCTTTTACTAAAGGAGTAACTCGACTCAGCCCCAGACAGGGAGAAGCTCCATCAGCGCCGTCTGTAGCTTGCTAAAGGATCATCTGTCACTACGGCTGTCCTCGCAGGGGAGCTTCAAAAGACAGGACTGAAGGCAAGCTCCTTCCTGCCTTCAACATGTCCCAGCAGAATGCCCATTAGCCTTCCAGGGAGCCAAAGTGCTAAAAACCCAGCTTCAGTGGGCTGTGCTTCTCCGACCGCTGTGATGACACGGGACCGTCATCACTGCTCAGGGGCCAGCCCTGCTAACACCGTGCTGCCTGGGACTAAAGAGATGCCAAGTGTGCTCCTTGTCTCAAAACCAATAGAGGTAGGGATGCTTGCTCACGAAAACTAAGGTTGATAGAGTCACAGAAATAGAAACAGCTCTCTGGTTGGGAAACAGTGAAATCTGTCAAAGAGCATGTGTTCAGTATGTACATATAAACAACTTGAGCTGGGTCAGGGAAGAAAGTGCTCTGGACATTGGGAGGTAATGCCTGCATTCCCATCGCAGCTCTGTCACTGACCTGCTGCCCAGCCTGCAGGTGACTTCACTTTTCTGAGCCTTGGTTTCCTCATTCGTTACACAGAAATAAATCCCCTCTACTTTGCCCACTTGTCAAGAAGCCTGGAAGGTGGAGTGGAGGAGGGCTTATAGCAACTAGCCCGAGGTGTGGGCAGCCAGGGCCACCTTCCAAGCAGAGTCAGACCAGGAGCCTCCTGGATGTGACTCCCCCTCTGCAGACAGGGTCCCGAATGGCCAGATCTGGGCCAGGGCTCCTGTCCCCCTCACCACACACACACAGCTCTGAAGTCACTGCTGTCCTCTGACACTTTTGCTTACTTCCTCTGTTGCTGCTGAAATACGTTCTTGTGTCATCCAGGTTATGATTTCTGCTATTTTGTTCCTTCCAACTCTGCCTCCCTCGGGCAAAAACCTACTCTGAAACCACCTGGATGGGGTCCTCCTCAGGGTGGCTGGGAAGGTCAGACCCTCTCGCTTACCTCATCCTGGCCTCTGCGATGAGGGGGCCTCAATGCCCATCAACATTCAAGTTTCTTTTTATTTGACCTATGGAGGGAATGAGTGTAGACCATTTTTGTCACCCATGAAGGCTAGTTAGTGCTCATGTGAACTCTCCCTATATGTCGAGAGTCGGATCCCTCGCTTGTGTGGCTACTTCAGACGCATGAGCATCCTTTTCCTAAAACCTTTGGCAATCTCCATGTACTCCCCCTGCAACCACCCCCGACCTGCCCCCGCAACGCAGTGCTGCCTGCCTTGCTCCTTCCTGCCCTTTCAAAGCCTGACAGCAAGTCAGCAGATACACCACCTGCTAGCATGATGCCCAAGTGCCAATACAATCTGGAAACACAGGGAAGAGAGGCAAACCTACTTCTGTTCCCCAGCAGACCTCTTTCCTGTCCTCTCTCCCCTCTGGAAAGCGGGGCCAGCAAGACCTTTGAGGGAGTCAGGGTGGAGGTTTAAGTGCCTCTATCACGAAGTTCTCGTGTTCTGATAGGCTGGGGATCCAGCGGGAGATGCAGTGAGAGTGCTTCAACCCTGCTTCCCTGCATTAACCCCAGGGCCCCATCCCAGCCTCTTCCTTCACAAGGACGCCATTCACACAAGGCCATGTTTTGCCTAAAAAAGAGAAGTCTGAATAAGCGAAGAGCCCCACTTTGATCTGCCAGGGAAAGTCCACTTCCAGGTCTCCCATCCCTCAGCCAGGCAGTTGGCAGCCTCCTTCCTCATTTCCTCCAAAGGGGAGGCCAACAAGAACAAAGCTCTGGCCCTTTGTTCCCATTTGGAACTTTATCAATGGGTGATTAACTGCTTTGTAAATAAGGGTGATCACCGAAGATTTGCTGCTAAGTAAATCGGATTCAAAACTAAAAGAAACACATGTATTCATCATCCCACTTCCTTGGGAAGCTCAGAAGTTACAGACTAAGTGATGAGAAATCTATAGAGCTTTAAGAGAAGGATTACAGGGTGATGGGCAAGTCTTCTTCAAATGACACAATTTACCGAGTAAGTTTTTTTCCACCATGTAATTAAAAGCCAGGGAAACAGCAACTCCAACCACTTCATCAGTTACTAGTCTTGGGAAGAACGTTACAGCATCCCTAACGCCTTGGCTCTCATGTCCCAGGACAGAGTCAATGGTGACCTTTGTGGTGGAGACCACCTTATATCTATAACCACAACTGCCAACAGAGATATTTCCTCTCCATCTCCTGACTTCTGAGCATCCTCATCTATGCTCCAATCATAAATCCCCACACCTGACAGAGGAGTTGCAGAGGTGAGGGATGTTTTGGCCTCCTTAGGCCATAATCTGCATCTCAGCAGTTAATTTCTGCACCCTGACAGGCTGATGACCTCTGCTCCATCCCCACCAAAGCACTCTGAAGGGAAGGCCAGGACAGAGACTCACATGTCAAGTTCCACTCCAGCCCACTCCCTCTCCCCTCCACCAGAGTCTTGGAACAAGCAGCGCACACCAGAGTCACACTCACTTTACTGTCTAAAATAATGCCGTTAGCCAAACCGTCATAAAATTCTGACTGGATATGCAGCTTTTTCACCTGTCTGGTTTAGACTCCAGTCAGAGTCACTCCTAATTCTAAGAGTGATAACTGCTGTAAAACTCATACAGCATACCTTAGAAATGCATAAGCCTCCCTACCTTTGCATTTGATATACACATGACAGTAATACAAGCAAAAGGAATGATATAAAAAACAATATTTATTGAGCACTAGATGCTAGGGCTTCCCTGGGGGTTTAGACAGTAAAGAGTTGGGAGACATGTGTTCGATCCCTGGGTTGGGAAGATCCCCTGGAGGAGGACACGGCAACCCATTCTAGTATTTCTCCCTAGAGAATCCCCATGGACAGAGGAGCCTGGAGAGCTGCAATGCAAAGAGTTGCAAAGAGTCAGACACGGCTGAGTGACCAAGCACATACCTACACAGATGCTAGGCTCAGAATGTTTCATATGCATTACTTCAATAAATCTTCATAACGATCCTATGAGGTCAGCTGTTTTAGTACCTTGTTTATTTTCTTTTTATATCTAATTACCTGGTCTCCTGCTCCTTTTTCCTCCCACGATGCCACACACCACACATTTGCATCAATGTGCACAGACACAAATCCACACCATGGGGTCAATGACAATGCTGGTGCTACTGCTAATGTTGCTCACCCCACTCGTAGCATCACCTCTTATGGAACAGGGAGAATGGAGATTTCAGACAAACCTCCTTCTGTTGGAAACACACCCAAAATATTCTGAACAAGAAAGCTGTGCGGTTTCACTTAAAGCCAGAGAAACAGCTACTGTTTGCCTAAGCTGTGTACAGAACATGGGGAGGAAAGAGCTTCCTAGAATAACGAAGGCAGGACCACCTTCGTTTCTGCTCTGCTTTACCCACTGTGTGTCAAGATGCGAGAGTGGGTATGATACAGGCAGCTGTGTGCATGGGACCTTGATTTCTGCAACCAGTTTAGTTAAATGCCAATTAATTTAAGCTCTCCCAGGTGACCTAATTTCAGGGTTTCCTGAACCCTTTTATTTGGAGGTAACAACCAGAGCCCAGCTGTTGGGAAAACGACCCACATGAAGGCAGATCTCTGGGAATACCCTGGGAGGAGCCACTCCTGAGTCTTCACGGTCTCGGGGTCACAGAGCTGGAAGGAACCTAAGGCTTGATTAGTCCCCAAGATAAATGCAGCATCACTTGTCAAAACAAGATCCAGATGACTGGATGTCAGAGACCCAATATTATTACTTTGCTGATTAAGGGTTGAAAATAAACTCATCATCAGGCTTCCCTGGTGGCTCAGAGGTTAAAGCATCTGCCTGGAATGCTGGAGAACCGGGTTCGATCCCTGGGTCAGGAAGATCCCCTGGAGAAGGAAATGGCAACCCAACTCCAGTACTCTTGCCTGGAGAATCCCATGGAGGGAGGAGCCTGGTAGGCTACAGTCCATGGGGTCGCAAAGAGTCGGACACAACTGAGCGACTTCACTCACTCTCTCACTCAGGTAAAGGTATGGGTTCTCCATTCAATAATATCCAGAAATTAAGAAACACTTGATGTATCAGACCCAATCTTTTGGGACATGCTTGACATTCTTCAGATTGCTCGCTCCCTAAAATCAAACAAAGACAGTAAAAGGAACAGGGGCTTTTGAGTAGATTAGAATTGGTTTCAGGAGGATTTCCCTCATGGTCCAGGGATTGAGAATCTGCGTGCCAATGCAGGGGACATGGGTTCCATCCTCGGTCAGGGAAGACTGCATACTCACGGGGCAGCTAAGCTCAGGTGCCACAACTATTGAGCTCATGTGCCCTAGAGCCCACACTCCGCCAAGAGAAGTCGCTGCTTGCTGCAATTAGAGAAAGCCTGTGTGCAACAATGAAGATCCAGAGCCGCCAAAGAAAGAAGAACTGGTTCCAAATCCTGGCTCTGCCATGAGCAGTCAGGCATCATGGGAATGGCGCCTCTCAAAGGGTCACTTTACTTGTTATGAAGCAGAAATAATCACAACTTGCATGAAGAGCTAGAATTCCATGAGCTAGCACATGACAAGATGTTTCCCGAAACACAGTAGGTGCTTCATCTTCCTTCACTCCCAGGTTCTATGACAATGGAGCACCATAACACCCCAAATCAGAGTTCTTGCAGGACACACAATTCCCAATTCAATCCAGCACTAAATCAGTTGCTCAGACTGTTTACAAACTCAATAACCACATCAACCTAGTCGACAACTTACTCCTCACTGAACTACAACATTCTAAAGCTGTTTGCAGAGCACATTCCTCCAGGGACCTAGAAGGAAATGATTTGGAAACTATCTGAAAAATGTGAACAGTTGCATCCATTTTACATGGGGCGAAAATATTCTAGCTGAATAAGAGCAGGCAAAATTGACAAACAAATGAAAATTCCATCAACCAGATACAAATAGAAACTCCATTTGGGCTTAACTTCAAAGTACTGTACACTCTCAAAAATAAAATATAAGCAACCAAAATATATTTATGTCTACAGCTGTGACATTAACATTAGTGGCAGCTTGTTTACATGCCTCAGCCAAGAAATGCTTGTCCATCTGGTCACACAACCGGCATTATACACATATTTTAAAGTCACTCAAATATTTCCTATGGGTTGGTTCATGTAGGCAAATTTGGAATAAGTCAAGTGAAAATACATTGCAAAGAACCTGCTGAACCCACAGAAACCGACATTTTCCTTCCCACCTGCCAGTTAAATGCCTGTTCTGCTTCCTCATTCATTCACCCACCTCTACAAACATTTGCATTGACATTTTGCCAAAGAGTTATCCTACAAATCCCTAACAGGGAGAAGAGAAGGGAATACAACAATTACACATGAATTTCAAACACTGGTGGTGTCCAAAAAAATTCTGGCCCAGAGAAGTCCTAACATCAAGTCAGGATGTACAACATAAATATTGTACATTTATGTCACAGGAGGCTGTCCATTTATAGAGGCGATGATGTGACTTGTCTGACCCACTGCCCTCTTAAAACAAAGTTGAGATTGTGTGACAGACCTACTAGTCTGCAGGCTGAAGGTACACTTCTGAGGTCATATTTCTAATCTGAAGAAAATCCTGTGAAATGGGATTTGTTGAGTCTCTGTGTCTGACTCTTAGTGACCTCATGAATTGTAGCCCACCAGGTTCCTCTGTCCATAGGATTTTGCAGGCAAGAACACTAAATGGGTTGCTATTTCCTACTCCAGGGGGTCTTCCCAACCCAGGGATCAGACTCGTGTCTCCTGCATTGGCAGGGAGATTCTTTACTGCTGAGCCACCCAGGAAGCGCTGTGAAATGGGATTAACCAACTTCTAACAGTTTAATATACTAGTATCCACGAGCTTCATAATGTATGTATATTTCTTAAAGTATACACTTACTGTATACAAACAACTCTATACTAATTGCTAAATTCTCCTAGAACAAAATCCAGAGCCTGTCCATGTACAGCCAGCAGGAAAATCCATCCCCATGACCATGGCACTGGATAAGCTTCTGCTACAGAAAGTGTTATTTCCCCTTGAAGCTCTCACTGGCCACAGACAAGGAAAAGCAAATGTATTAACAGGGCTCCTGGGAGCTTAACAGGAAACTCCAGAATTTCCCAAGTTCTGGATCCACCAAAGGCATGATCTTTTTTTTTCCTGAGTAGTTAATCTGCTTACACGAAGAAGTATACTTTGCATATTACAGATGCAATATCATCATAAGATTCTCAATGATCCAGCCAGAGAGATCATTTTAAAGCACCTGTGCAAATACGTCTCCCTTGTTCCATCCGAAAAGGCCGTCCTCCCACTGACCAGAGGGGTGACAAGCCTCACTTTCCCACCACTTTCCTCTGCTGTATTCACACCAGCTACACGTGCCTCCTTGCTGTTCCTTAAACACCCTGAGAATTCTGCCCTGACTGTAAAATTCTTCCACAGTGTTCTCATAGGGCATCTGCAAGTTTGTGCTTTAACACAATCTTACTGTTTAAAATTTCAACCTCTTCCCATTGCTAAGTGGCGCTAGTGGCGAAGAACCCACCTGACAAAGCAGGAGACATAAGAGACGCAGGTTCGATCCCTGGGTTGGGAAGATCCCCTGGAGGAGGGCATGGCAACCCACTCCAATACTGTGGCCTAGAGAATCCCCATGGACAGAGGAGCCTGGTGGGCTACAGTCCATGGGGTCACAAAGAGTTGAAGATGACTGAAGCAACTTAGCATGCACACCCATTGCCTTTTACCCTGCTTTACTTTTTTTTTCATGACATACACTGTAGTAAGTAAAAAACACAGTGATAATTCATTATCATGTCAGTTATGTACTGCCTGTTTTCGTTTTCCCCTGCTGGAATGCTTAAGTTCCAAGAGAGCAGGGGTCCTTCCCCATTTTGTTCAGTAGTGCGTGTCTCACGTGCCTACACCACTTCCTGATGCCTAGTAGGGCCCATCACGTACCTGTTAAAAGAATAACTGAGTCACCAGAGACCGAAGTGCTTTATCACAGAACAACTCCCTGGGGCTCTGCTAAGTCAGAGGTTCCTTAGGTCTGGAGATTCCATCTCTGAGGGCGGTTCATTCTACAATACCACAGGAAAGGACCTGAACGGGACCCCTGGGAAGGACCCCAGGCAGACGCTGGACAAAAACTCAAGAAGAGTAACAGAAATATGGAGAGATTTGGGGCAAGACATACACTCCCCCCAAAACTATGCATCTCATCACTGCAGGGTTCAACACATTCCAAGACACCCTACTGGATGGCCTCTTCAATGTGAGGTTCAAGGCTTTTCCATCTAGCACCCAGCCTTGGTATCTCATTCACTGCATCACTCATCACATGTGCAGTGAGCCAGGCACCACCCTTAGTCCTGCATCTACTCCTCTACATGTCAGCAGAAAAGTGCGGCTTGCCACCAAGTCTGGGCCCGCCCCAGCCCCACCAACGTGCACAGACTGTCTGCAACCCTCAGGTTCAGCCCTGCCCACTGTCTGAGCCAGCCAAGACCAAACCTGGTAGTGAGACAGGAGTCCCACCCATCTCCACATAGCCTTGATCACTTTTTCTGACCTAAATCCATTGTGCACCACAATCAAAACAGCACATAACAACGATTCAGAGTACATCACACATAGTATCAGCCACCCCCAAACCACAAGCCACCCCCGACCCTGAGCTACCGACCCACACAGCAGTTTATGTAAGACCTTTGTAACCTTCTTCCGTGTTTATAATCACTTTTAAATGTTTTATGTCCTTTGACTTGTAATAGAGTGAGGGTTAAAAGCACAGACTGTAGTTAAACCAACTCTTCTCTGCCAATGACTAGTTGTGCCAATTACAAGGTTTAAAATGGTGATTATAAATGCACCTACCATAGGTTTGGTTAAGCGTGAGGATAAATGGATTGAAGAAGGTAAAGCTCATGAACAATGAATATAGAAACACCCCCAAGCAAATACTCAAGACAGTACTCCCATAAATAAAATGGAATATATATCTACACAAAGGAATAGTATTTGGCTATAAAAAGGAATGAAGTTCTGATACATGCTACAAAGTGGATGAATCTTGGAAACCTGCTAAATGAAAGAATCTAGAAACAAAAGGCCACATATTATATGATTCCACTTATAGGTGATGTCTAGAATAGGCAAATCTATATTCAGAGAGTAGATTAGTGGTTGCCAGGGGTTGCTGTGGAAGAAGGGGAAGGAAAATGACTGGCCCTGGCTATGGACTTTGTTTTTGAGGTGATGAAAATGCTCTAGAATTAGACAGTGGTGATCATTGCACAACTCTCTAAGCAGACTAAAACCGCTAAATTGCATACTTAAAAAGGGAGGTATCATCCCGCCCCTCCCTCCCCTATGAGCCTCCAGAACTATGCGCAAGTCTTATTACTGTATCCCTCAAAGTCCCCTATAAAAAGCAAGACAAACTAAACACCAAATAAACTAAGGAACCAATGACAAACATGGAGCCAAAATTTTCTAGGAAATATCAACAAAGACTAGAACAGCTAAGCAGCTGCAAGGAATGACTGGCCAGCTTGGGCCAAGTCTGGTCCCCCAGGCAGTTGGAGCAACGCCAGCATACACTCATTCACTGTGGCTGAGGGTCAAAGGGAGGTTCTGCCAACAGGGGAAATGATCAAACAGCAGAACTTGGCCACATCAGTTCAGGATAAAAAAAAAAAAGAGTGGGATAAGGGGGTCTATCACATTCTTTCAGTTGGGTTCATAATCCGAGTCCTCAATCAGTATGCCCAGCATCAATTTCCAACATGCAGACCTATTTATACTGCCTCCTTTTAATTGATGTAATGGCTACAAAAATAAATGAACTGGAAAGGAGAGTTGTAAGGAGAGAGAATGCCATAGGAAACAAACAGGCACATATTTCAAAGCAACTGTTTCTTTCCTGGAACTGGCAGGCAGAAAAGAATTCTTGAATATATTCTAGCACTCAGCTGAACCATCCTTGCCACCAGCTCCATATATTAATACATGTTCTAGAGATCATTTTCCCTGCAGAAATTTTTTAAGGAGGGGAAACTCAAGAGGAAGGGAAAATGAACTATAGTCTCAAATAAGAAAAGGAAATTAGTGTTTTCATTTTATGATGAAGAAAAAAAAAGTTCTTTCTTATAGCTCCCAGAATCTAAAAGTTCTTCATATAGGTCACTTAAAACAATTAGAACAAAAATAATGTGTCAGTATGGCTGACATAATTGGAAGCTGGATAAAGAAACAGGTGAAGCCCAGTCACAGCGAATCCTCAGAATGTGCCTTAGAACTTTCAAAATTAACTCCCCACCTTAGACTCTCAGGACAGTCTTTCTAGGTCACTTTAATCAAGATACCCATTTTCTCTGTCTGCAGCAATCTTAGCCCATTTCCAAATTACTCTGGGTTTGCCTGTTTCTATTTTCAAGAGCACTCAGCAATCCAGATTCATAAAAGTGCTTTTAAACCACCTCATCATCTCTGATTTCTCTCAGCTCTTTTTTCCCATTATTACCCTGAATCCTGCCCTCCCCGCCTTCCCCACTCTCTTCCATTTAATGGATAGAAAATGGAGCTTTGGAGAAGTTGTAAAGCAAGACAAAGACCTCAGAGATTACACTCAGAATAAAGGAAATGAGGAGAGCCTCTGATTGCCCCTGAAAGGGTTGCCCCTGAAAGGGTTGTCCCCAGGAGGGGCTGCCAGAGGGTCTTATCAGAGGGCAGGTTCAAGGGGGTCAGACAGAGGATATCCTTCTTTAGCACAAGCCCTGGAGTCTCCGCACTTGGCTTTAACACTCAGCTCCCATACCTGCCCAGTGGCTCAGTGATAAAGAATCCACCTACAATGCAAGAGACATGGGTTCGATCCCTGAGTGGGGAAGATCCCCTTGAGGAAGGCATGGCTACCCACTCCAGTACTCTTGATGAGAAAATCCCATGGATGGAGAAGCCTGGGGGGGGCCCAGTCCATAGGGTCTCAAAGAGTCTGAAAGGACAGGGCACCCATACTGTTTAACTGTGTGAGCTAGAGAAGATCACTTGAGCTCTCTGCATCTCAGTTACATCACGAGTTCAAGAGAATCCCAATGCCTATCTCACAGGAGAAATAAGGAAACACGGTGGAATCTAGACTCTACGCACCATGAAGAAAGAGACTCAGTTTACCTTTTTCACAGCTCCACCCCTGCCCCAGCATTGCACTTGGCACAAAGTCTAGATCGTGGTTTACTAGATGTTTCTCTCGTCCACTTATAACTTGCTCCCTATTTTGAATCTAAATGGGGGAACTGATTAAAGAAGAAAAAAATAATGATGGCATCATCATCATTATTACCACCGCCCTAACACACAAGGAAAAAACATTAAATAAATATAAATTAAAAAATAATATCCTACAGCAGGCAGACGGGAAAAAGAAGTATTTGCATTTCATTACAGCTACCGTGACTGCACACTCTTCACAATAGAAGAGAGAAAAAGGAAGAAAAGGGGAAAGGCAAAAAGAAATATGAATAAATAAAGAAATCTAACTGATATCCTAAATATGTAATCAAAAAGAACAGGCCTTGGAATATATTATAAATTGAAAGATCTGCTCAGAGAGAAGCAATTGAAAGCCCAAATTGAACAGTCTTAGCAATTTGTGGGAGAAGAAATATTCTGAAATGGCATAATGTAGGAGCAAAGAACAAAGCATTTTTATCTGGCTCCCAAACAATGAAATGAACCTGCCAATTCCATGTGGAAGATGGGCTTTAAAGAACTGCAGCCGAGCCAAGGGAGCATTCAAAGTGAGTTGGAATTCATTAGATGCCAGAGGAGAAGCAGCTACAGATTTTTTAACAGGCGTCTCCAGCTCAGGCCAGAAGGAGCCTGAGGCAGCCCAGAACTGGCTGAAGACTCAAAGGAAAACTACTCTTTGATTAACCCATCTAGCCTGCACATCTTGCCCAGCTTCTGGGCTCCTTTCCTCCCATAGGCATTGCTAGTCCACATGGTGATAACCTCTGAGAAAACACAGAAAGGAGGCTAAGGAGGAAAAAGTCCTGGCTGCAGTTAGGAGGGCATGAGATCAGTTCTCACTCTGCCCCTCATGCAGTGAGGACGGAAATTCCTCCCTCTGAGACAGTTTCCTCACTAGTGACATAGAAAAAGGCGGGAATGGATCACATCAGGATGTCCATTCCTAAGTCAATGGGCAAAAATCAAATATGCTCAAAAAAGCCCTGCATGTATGCAGACAAACCTATAATCCAAAAAGATACATGCACCCCTATGTTCATAGCAGCACTATTCACAATAGCCACAGGCTAAATGTCCATCAACAGATGAATGGGTAAAGATGTGGTACACACACACACACATATATATATAGTGGAATGCTGCTGCTGCTGCTAAGTTGCTTCAGTCGTGTCCAACTCTGTGCGACCCCATAGATGGCAGCGCACCAGGCTCCCCCATCCCTGGGATTCTCTAGGCAAGAACACTGGAGTGGGTTGATACTCAGGTGTAAAAAAAAAGAGAGAGAGAATGAAACGCCATTTCCAGTAACATGAATGCAACCAGAGATTATCACAATAAGTTCAGTCAGAAAGAGAAAGACAAATACCATATGACATCACTTATGTGTGGAATCTAAAATATGACACAAATGAGCCTATCTATGAAACAAGAACAGAATCACAGACATAGAGAAGAGGCTGGTGGCTACCAAGGGGAGGGGGCTGGAGGAGAGAGAGAGTGGGAGGTTGGGGTTTACAGATGTCAGCTTTTATATCTAGAATGGATAAACAATAAAGTCCTACTATATAACACAGAAAACTATATTCAATATTCTATGATAAGTCAAAGTTACTCAGTCATGTCCAACTCGGTGACCCCATGGACCATACAGTCCATAGAATTCTTCAGGCCAGGATACTGGAATGGGTAGCCTTTCCCTTCTCCAGGGGATCTTCCAAATTCAGGGACTGAACCCAGGTCTCCTGCATTGCAGGCAGATTCTTTACCAACTGGAGGGGGTAGCCTATCCCTTCTCCAGTGGGTCTTCCTGACTCAGGAATCAAACTGGGCTCTTCTGCTTTGCAGGCGGACTCTTTACCAACTGAGCTATCAGGGCTTATCAAAGAAAAGAATATTTTAAAAAGAATGTGTGTGAGTGTGTGTATATATAGATATATGGCTAACTGAATCATTTTTCTGTACAGCAGAAATTAACACAACATTGTAAACCAACTATACTTCAATTAAAAAAAAAACTTAAAAAAAGCAGCTTTGGATATTCCTACACTCACCTGAACAGTGGGGTCCACATGTTTTAATGCAAGTGCCATGATACACTTGGGACCTGAGACCAAAGGCTAGAGCAGACTTGTGCCTCTGTCAACCATCTGCCCCTAAGGACACTGTTACCTGGTAGGACTCCAAACTCCAAGTTACCAGCACCATTTAAATTGCTCACTCTTTCCTTTTTCCCAAGTCATATTATTACACGTCTGTAATTTAAAGGGCACAAAATACAATGTAAGTCCTACCTCAATCATTGTTTTGTTTAGTTGCTAAGCCGTGTCTGACTTTTGCAACCCCATGGACTGTAGCCCCCCAGGCTTCTCTATTTATGGGATTTTCCAGGCAAGAATACTAGAGTGGGTTTCCATTTCCTTCTCCAGGGGATCTTCCAGACCCAGGGATCGAACCCACATCTCCTGCACTGGCAGGGGGATTCTTCTACTCCTGAGCCACCTGGGAAGCCCCCTCAATCACAGGGATAGCTAAAAATCAAGAGGGTAAAGGAGATGTGAAAGCGCTGCAAAAACAACCAAGCGCTTTACAATTATATTAGTCATCTGCTATGTCGCGAACTTCCGGAGGATTCATGAGAAAGGATTTCCAAGATCTAACACAGAGTCTTACAGACTTTCCAGGAACTCAGTAAATAATGGCGATCAATGGATGAGGCTATGAATCAGCTAACCCTCAGTTTACCATCGTCTCCTTCAGGGCTTCCCTGATAGCTCAGTTGGGAAAGAATCCGCCTGCAATGCAGAAGACCCCGGTTCGATTCCTGGGTCAGGAAGATCCGCTGGAGAATGGATAGGCTACCCACTCCAGTATTCTTGGGCTTCCCTCGTGGCTTGGCTGGTAAAGAATCTGCCCGCAATGCGGAAGACCTGGGTTCGATCCCTGGGTTGGGAAGATCCCCTGGAGAAGGGAAAGGCTACCCACTCCAGTAAAGAGCTGGACATGACTGAGTGACTTTCACTCACCTGCAGGTTCTACAGGGCACAAGATGGGTCCCTGGACCTGTCTGTAAATATTCACAATCTAGTTGGAGAAGACATGCTCCCAGGATACACAGTGCCAAAGACGATAGGCCTGCTGGTGCTCTTACAGCACACAGACCACAGGACAGGCAGGGGGGCAACCTGTGAGCTGGACTCCGCAGCACAGCTCTGTGCAGGAGGACACCTGACCCAGGCTTTCACAACACAAAACGGAGGGACTCTGGAGCCAGGAGAGCTCTTAAAGAGTCAATTATTCAACCCCCTTAAAGGGTGAGAAAACTAAGTCTTTGGAAGGGGCTGTCGGGTAGTGGGCTCACACGGCAGCACCACCACCAGAGGCCATGGACCCAGAGGGGTCCCTGATCCCCTGCTGCACAAGAATGCACAGTACAGAATAGGTCTTGCCTCACCTCGCTGGGAACAGCAGTAACACAAGCCTGTTCCCCAATCTTCACTCCAAAGTCACTTATTAAGCAACATGAGACAAGATGCTAGACAGTGTGCTGCGTGTGTGCACACACAGACACAGACACATGCTCTCTCGTGTATCTTTGTTTCTCCCTCCTCCCCCCACTGCCAGAATGGTTCCTGCTGCAATGGAGCAAAGAGGGTGCCTGAAGAAGGCAGTATCTCCAACTTCAGATCCCTACTCAAGTATCACCCTCCCAGAGAGGCCTCCCTCCTGGACCATTTGATGAAACGACAACCCCATCCCTGCTCCATCTGACACCCTATGCATACACTTTTTCTTTCTCCTCTGAGCAGGATGGAAGGCCCACGGGCAGTGATCCTTGTCTCTTTTCCTCAGTGCTCCATCCACAGCACCAATCGCATCGTACATACTCCAAGAAATGTTTACTGAAAACAATGAATAAAAACAGAAATCAGAGGCTTCATAAAGAAAATATCATATGACCTCATCCTGAAATGATGGACGGTACTCAGGAAAAGGAAAAAAAAATGATGCTGAGGTGAGTAGGAGCTAGAGTACACACCAAAGGTGCAGGAAGCAGAATCCTACCAGTTCCTTCTCCTAAATGAAAGATAAATAAAGGAAACTAAAGCAGAGGTAATGTGTGAATAAATCCAAAATGTCTAGGAGAGTGTTAACACATGAATCTGTATAGATAGAGCTGGAAGGCTGCCACCCAATTGCAGGAGGCCACTTTGGCAGTCCCAGTCTCACACGTGACATTAGCTGCTCAGTCATGTCGCCTCTGTGACCCCCACGGACTGTAGCCCACCAGCCTCCTCTGCCCATGGGATTTTTCAAGCAAGAATACTGGAGTGGGTTGCCATTTCCTTCTCCAGGGAATTGCCCCAAGCCAGGGATCAAACCTGGGTCTCCTGCGGCAGATTCTTTACCATCAGAGTCACCAGGCCCTGTTGGAAAGCAATTCAGCCCGGGAGCCGGGGAGGGCAGCAGGGGAGAGTGATGCCTGAAGCCAGTGAGCGCAGCACAGGCCTTCAAGCTGTTGTTCACAAGGCCACGTGGTTTCCTGAGCCAAACCCCACCTCGCTCTTCACTCTGCCTTGGCCAGCCCAGAAAGGCCCTCCTGCAGTGGTTCCCCAGGCATCCCCCCCACCCCGCCCCGGTATTAAGACCCTTGCCACAAATTCCAGGCAGAAACTCGTGGTAATATTGAGGGCTTTTTTTTTTCTCCTTTTTTGGCTTCTTTTTCCCTATTTATTTTTTAACGTTGTGAAGACTGATTTGGGAAACACATACATTTGAACGGGAGAAAAGTCATTAGCATGCATATAAAATAAAGGCAGTAGAATATTGATTGTGGCAATTTAGGAAAGCTGGCACAATGCACGTCTCCAGTTCACAGGAAGCTGAGAGGAAATACAATCCACATTGCATGTTAAATGGAGAGAACATGGCTTCAGGGTGCGGGCCACTGCGGAGTGGGCTGATGGCTGGCCCTGTCTGTCTGTCCTCTCCAGGGCCAATGCTGCCAGCACCACCCAGGACAAACAGGCGATGCAACCAAGGTTCGCAGCAATGTCGTCACCTACATCCCTGACTCAGAGGGTAGCCATTTCCACAAAAGAGCTAGCCCCATCTGGAATAAATCCACAGACACGACAGAGCAGGTACCATCAACTGGTGAGGAAGGTTTTAAACACCAATTTTATTTCTCTTTCTTTATTCTGTACACAGAAGCAGATTGGTAAATAAGTAATGGAAGCTGATGAGTTCTGAAGTGCTGGGGTAGTTTAGAGGAACGTTCTTTAAATTAAAAACTGAAAGGCTATAAACTTTGTTCCTGCTTTGGGGGCAGCACACACTAAGTGACCTTGGGCAAATCATCCAACTTCCGTGGGCCTCAGCTTCCCTTCCTGGCCGCATCCAAGTATGAATTAAATGGATACTACTAGCTCACTGAATTGTAACAACCACTCCAGGATTCTTGCCTGGAAAATCCCATGGACGAAGGAGCCTGGCGGCTACATACAGTTGAAAGGATCACAGAGTCGGACACAACTGACTGACTACAGTTCCACTTTTTTTCTGAGTTGATAGTGCTATTAACCCCACTTAACAAAATAATTTTTCCAAATTCACAAGTAAGACGAAAAAGGAGTCCTCTCGGACATTTGATTCTGTCCAAAATGTCCATAAGCCATCAGTTCCTCGCCAAAAGATCCTTCAAAGTTGGTCCTTTGTGAAACATCCACAAGCACCTTAGCTCCACGCCAAATGGTTTCAGACAGGATCAAATGTCAGAACATTTTGGGTGTTGCTCAACTGTCTCCATCTAGAGACATTTTGGATAGTACCAAATATGACCAAATATCAAAAAACCTTTCGGCATGGACCAAATGTCCTATGAACACTTTGGATAGGATCAAATCTCTGCTAAATGAACCAAGAGTGTGAAATCTGTCTCATTTCCAGTCTCACGTTCTCAATCCAAACTCTAAACTCAGGTTATTACCTCCAAGCCCTTTCTGGTTCTGACCATCTAAGCCCTCATTTATTTATCTGTGTAAATTTGTTCAAACAGAAAGCATTGGGGCCACCAGAGTTGACTTACCTCCAAATAGCACCCAAGTATGGCAGGAACCCTCCTACCTAATGGTACAAAATGTGTTCTCTACCTCAGCAGCAAATCCGAGAAGCAGTAGAAAACTCTTAAAGCCCCAAATCATACCTGGGTCCTATTCTGACCAGCTGTCTGGGGACACATACGCAGTAGCAGGACCTCTAACAAGAGACCCTTTTCTAGTGACAGCCCCTCCTTCCACCCTCCCCCATCACAGTCCATCATCAGCCAATGTACAATCACAGCTCTGTGATTCAGCTCTTTCCACAGGCTGGGGCCACAGGCCAAGTGCAACAGAGAAGAGTATATCACACCAGGGCTAGACCCTGCTCTAGGGGCCAAAATACTAAATGAGAAGAACAGAGTTTAGCACCACCATATGCAACCAAGAATAAATTAAATGTTTCGAGCGCTGTGTGTATTGTCCACTAAAATTCTGTGAAGTTGCATCAGTAGAAGTGGATTCCCTGGAAATAGATGTGTCTGCTTTGATTTCTGACTATATGACCCCTGGAAGTCTCATTTCATTTCACCCAATACACCGACAAACAGGAAGTTCCATTAGTGTGGAGGAAGTTTGGTAATGAAAATAAACCGGGAGGAAGACGAAGAAACTGGGAGGGGGTCGTGGAGGCCAGGAGAACCATCTTCAATGCCTGAAAGCTCTCCCTCCTCCCCCAGAGGAGGAAGCATATTATTCCATACACATCCTGATTGTTGAATGATAAAGATGGCAGGAAGTAGAGTGGGGCCCAATTAAAGAAAAAGTTCCCCAAA
Source organism: Redunca redunca (assembly GCA_006410935.1). NCBI lineage: Eukaryota > Metazoa > Chordata > Mammalia > Artiodactyla > Bovidae > Redunca > Redunca redunca. Next base: position 47,903 of record SJYQ01104729.1, on the reverse strand, counting down.
TGCTGCCTCCCAGAGACAGAAAATGTGCCTGTGAGCAAGCAAGGAACTCCCCAGTGCTAGAGGCACTGAAGCAGGGACTGAAAAACCATCCGGAGGAGAGGCTGAGGAGTTAAGGAGTTAAGGGGTCAAGGTTTCATGAATAAGCTGAGGGGCAAATGAGTCCCTGCACCACAATTACTGAAGCCTGTGTGCCCTAGGCCCCTGCTCCACCAGGAGCGAAGCCAAGGCAATGAGAAGGCCATGCACCACACTGAGGAGCAGCCCTGCCCATCACACAGAGAAAAAACCCTGCACAAAGTAATGAAGACCAGGCCCAGCCAAAGAAAAAAAATTCCACAATTAAAGGGATCCAAGTGTAATTTGCATTGAATGCTGTCTTGCAAAAAAAAAAAATCAAGTCCTAACTCCCCAACTCCCTTACCTGTCTGTGAATGTGCCCTTATTTGGACTAGGATAGGGTCATTGTGAGGCAGGATATAGATGGGCTCCAGCCTAGGCATTTACAACAGGCCTCATGTTCACATTTCTTAGGGCAAAAAAAAGATGGGTTTCAGGCTGACACTTCACAACTAGCCTCCTGTTTGCATCTCCTGAGATAAGAGATACCAGACCACCTGACTTGTCTCTTGAGAAACCTATATGCAGGTCAGGAAGCAGCAGTTAGAACTGGACACAGAAAAAAGAGACTGGTTCCAAATAGGAAAAGGAGTACCTCAAGGCTGTATACTGTCACCCTGCTTATTTAACTTATATGCAGAGTACATCATGAGAAACGCTGGACTGGAAGAAGCACAAGCTGGAATCAAGATTGCCGGGAGAAATAACAATCACCTCAGATATGCAGATGACACCACCCTTATGACACAAAGTGAAGGGGAACTAAAAAGCCTCTTGATCAAAGTGAAAGAGGAGAGTGAAAAAGTTGACTTAAAGCTCAACATTCAGAAAACGAAGATCATGGCATCTGGTCCCATCACTTCATGGCAAATAGATGGGGAAACAGTGGAAACAGTGGAAATAAAGTCAGACTTTATTTTTTCGGCTCCAAAATCACTGCAGATGGTGACTGCAGCCATGAAATTAAAAGATGCTTATTCCTTGGAAGGAAAGTTATGACCAACCTAGATAGCATATTCAAAACCAGAGACATTACTTTGCCAACACAGGTCCGTCTAGTCAAGGCTATGGTTTTTCCAGTGGTCACGTATGGATGTGAGAGTTGGACTGTGAAGAAAGCTGAGTGTCAAAGAATAGATGCTTTTGAACTGTGGTGTTGGAGAAGACTCTTGAGAATCCCTTGGAGTGCAAGGAGATCCAACCAGTCCATTCTGAAAGAGATCAGCCCTGGGATTTCTTTGGAGGGAATGATGCTAAAGCTGAAACTCCAGTACTTTGGCCACCTCATGCAAAGAGTTGACTCATTGGAAAAGACTCTGATGCTGGGAGGGATTGGGGGCAGGAGGAGAAGGGGACGACAGAGGATGAGATGGCTGGATGCCATCATCGACTCGATGGACATGAGTTTGAGTGAACTTTGGGAGTTGGTGATGGACAGGGAGGCCTGGCGTGGTGTGACTCATGGGGTCGCAAAGAGTCGGACACAACTGAGTGACTGAACTGAACTGAGATAAGAGATAGCTGGGTTCCAGGTTAGATATTTACAACCAGCCTCCTGTTTGCACTTCAAAACAGAAATAACAACAGAAACAAGATAAATAGCCAGGTTTTGTCCCCTGAGTACACTTTAAGTTAACAGTCTAGGCACAAACAGAGAGGGGATAAACGCTGTTTGAGTAAAAGATCAAGAGGTCACATATTTCCCTTCCTTGGCGCAAGGGAGCAGAAAGGCTCCTTGAGGTCAAAAGGAGGGGGGCAACACCCCATAATATGAGATTTCAAGGCCCCTCTTAGGCCTCTGGTCTGGAATCCATCTCGGAAAAAGGTGCATACTCAAATTGGGTAGAGTCTTAGGGTAGGTCAGGTGTTGAAAAAAAGCCAGATAATTGATACGGGGCTTCCCAGGTGGTGCTAGTGGTAAAGAACTTGCCTGCCAATGCAGGGCACATAAGAGACTCAGGTTCGATCCCTGGGTCTGGAAGATCCCCTGGAGGGGGGCATGGCAACCCACTCCAGTATTCTTGCCTAGAGAATCGCATGGATACAGGAGCTTGGTGGGCTACAGTCCATAGGGTCACAAAGAGTCAGACACGAGTAAAGCAACTTAGCACGCACGCACACATTCATGGATATACAACATTTTAGGGCTTCCCAGGTGGCTCAGACAATAAAGAATCTGCCTGCAATGTAGGAAACTCTGGTTCCAACCCTGGATCAGGAAGCTCCCATGGAGAAGGGAATGGTTACCTCTCTAGTACTCTTGATGGAGAATTCCATGGACAGAGGAGCCTGGCAGGCTATAGGCATGGGTCTGTAAAGAGTCAGACACGGCTGAGCGACTAACAACACAAACAAAGACATGGGAAACTGCCCTATATAAATGATTCAGCCACTCTTTACTGCGCTAGTCCTCATTAGGAAGGACGCCCACACCCTTTCTCTTAGGGTGTGCATATCTCTACCTTGCTTCTGTCTTTAAACTGTCTCTCCCACTTGTGCTGTGTCTCTAATAATAAACTTTGTATCTCTTTTTACAGTTCTTGCCTCCTTGAGAAATGCATTTTTCAATGAGAGCTAAAAAACAGGGACAATTTTCTTCTAGTCTTTAGCCCTTGCTGGCCTGGTGGTGAGGATTCCTGGTTTTCATCCAGGCCACACAGGCTTCAGTTCCTGGGCAAGGAACTAAGATCTCACTTCACGCCACGGCTCACTGCTGCCTCTCTGAGATCAACTGTACATGTAATCAAGTGAAGATGAGGTCCTACTACATGAGAATGGGTCATAAAGCCAAGTGCCGGTATCCTTTAAAGACGATGGAGAGCTGGACACCTAGACACAGACACACAGAGAGAAGAGAGCCACATTAAGATGGAAGCAGACACTGAAGTCATACAGCTATGCAACAAGGGGCACCAAGGACAGCCAGCAACCACCAGAAGCTAGGAAGAGGCTATGACAAGATATTTCTTTAGGGCCTTCAGAGGAAGCATGGCCTTGCCAACTCAATGATGCCAGAATTCTAGCCCCCAGAAATGTGAGCGAATACATCTACGTGAAGCCACCTGATTTGCAACAATCTGTTACTGCAGTACTAGGGAACTGATAAACCTAACAACCCCCGACCTGGGGACATTCTATCCATGTCTTGGGAACTTAGAGTTGCTTTCCAAGTGAAAGTTTTGATGGCACAATAGTAATTTTTCAATCAAACTGAATGGCAAGAAGCTGGCTTAGCTTCCCCGTCCTTCCCCCAACTCATTCACGGAGTGCTTAATACATGACAAAAATTCTGCTAAATCCTGAGGACACGAGGATGAAGGGGACACGATTCCCACCCTGGGAGAGGTCACTACCCACTTGCTATCCTACCCTGACAGATGCCTTTACATCAGTGACGGCTGCTAACGAGACATGGACAAATATGGAGGTAAGGAAAGGAGGAGAACAGTCATCCATGGCTGTGGGTGGCAGGGAAGACTTTTTTTTTTTTTTTTGCAAAGGTTACATCTGCACTAGATCTTTAAGAAGTAGGTGTTTTCCAGGTAAACCGGACAAGGAAGCTTTCTAGACATGACAGCGCCATACACAGGCCTCGAAATAACTCCTTCAGATATGGGTAGATCAGGGCATGTGCGTGTGAGTTAGTCACTTAGTCGTGTCCGACTCTTTGTGACCCCCATGAACTGTAGCCGCTAGTCTCCTCATCTGTGGAATAATTCTCCAGGCAAGAATACTGGAGTAGGTTGCCACTCCCTTCTCCAAGGGATCATCCCAAACCAGGGATTGAAGCCAGGTCTCCTGCATTGCAGGCAGATTCTTTACTGTCTGAGCAACCTAAGAAGGGATTAAAAAAAATTCAAGAGTGATAAAGAAGCATCTTAATCTGTATAGGAAATAGTCCAGGAAACCTCACAAGTGCTTAGACAACTGTGACTCCAATTTTTGACAGTCCTATTCCATTACTCCCCCCATACCCAGAGCACTACATCATTTTCACTGTTTCACTTTAGAGTAACTGGAATGCCGAATTCCTTCCACCTCCCTTTTTACAGACCATCTTGCAGTTAGTTAGGGGATATCAACACTTAAAATACTCATGGGTGAAAAGGTAGACAGAAGATGCATCAGATGGTTTTCCCCATCCCAACAGATTTTTAATCCATTCACTTCTCCCTACTCTGGCATATGGAGACAGGAGAGACAGAAATGAAACTGAACTAACAGCTGCTTCCCAACAGTGGAAGAGCCTAAGAGGATGTCAGTGTGTCACACATGACAGCTGTGAGCATTCTCAGAACTAATTATATAACCTCTGGGATAGAGCGTTCCTCCTTCCACAGCATCCTCTTTTATTCTGATAAAAATCATGGAAGCCCAGAAGCATCTACGAGGTTAGGAGGTGGCCCAGGGGTTAGGTGAACTGCAAGTTAAAGCTGCCCCAAGGTTAGACCCCAGTCTCCTGACCCCAGGGTGCTCCTGTCTTCATAGCTTTGTGTATCTGTCTTTTGAAGCATGTAAAAGGATGCTGAGGATGGTAAAATGGTTCTGTGGAAGTAAATGGAAACCACCTGACTTCCAGGAAGAGTCTATTAGAAGGGCAAAAAGACCAAGTTCTGCTTTCCTTCACCCTGTAAGTATGTGAGAGAGATTTCATACATGCTATCAAGATAACCACATCTCCACATTCTGAATGCAAGTGTCTTAAGAAATGAGTTGAGGGTCAAATAGGAATGGAAGATGTGGGATGTATGTAGCTTCAATGCAGCTCACGGAGCAGATCTGGTCCAGCAAACCCTCCAACTCCTCCCTGACCTCTCACCATTCTTCCACGTTCAATATATGATTTCTGTGTCCAGTATACAACGATATCTGCCTCCTTTAAAAAGCAAGGAAGTTGCTGATACCAGTGGTAATGATGGAATCAACTCATCAGAAACTGAGAACAGAGTCACTGACCCTTGTGCCCATGGACTAGTCCTTAAATATCGTTATATTAAACTAATTGTTCATCTTCAGGGCTCAGAACTTCTCCCACATGCTCAAGTTAAGAAAGCCAACTGCTAATTTTAAATACAGACTAAAGCTGCAACATACAAATATAAGCCGGAATCACATTTTTCCTAAAAGAACTAAAAATACTATCGGCATTGTCCCTCTATGAGGATTAAAAAACAAAAAGAACATCAATTAGATCACATCTTCTGGTTATAAGATGTCTCTCTGATTAAAAATGGAATTGATGCAAGGAAACAAATAAAGTTTACATTTAATTAATCTCATCTCATCCTACCCCAGTCCAGTATGTGTATTTCAGGGACTTTTGCCTGATCTATAACATTAAAGACACAGTGCCTCTCAGCACACATCCAAAAAGCTCACACACACACACACATGCTCATGATTCTGAATTGCAATTTTCTTCCAGATGCCCCAGGTTGTCAATGAATTCTAAACTAACTTAATTGTCTTGCATTTCCATGAAGGCAGCACCTGCTTTTGAGGCACTTGGGTGATCACATGAAATATAAAGATATAAAAAACAATCTGTCCTCATAACAGGTATAAGATGATTCAGAAGGAGAGAAGAAAGTTCTTGTCTTGAGAGAAGTCCACTGGTTTCCTGGGAAATTACTGAAACACTAAGCATGCTTTCTGTCTTTCTTCTCTGGCCCCACATGCCTAGAAATAGGTGTCTCACCCTGTGTGCAGAAAGACTGTAAATTTCCCCTCCTCCCAGAAGAGAAAGGGGGAGCTAGGAGGGCTTGGAGAAAGTCTTTCCCTTCCCTCTCATCTCCTCTCCTGAGCACATGCACACCAGAGGACATGAAGCCAGGGGTTAAAGGAGATAATAAGCCCCCCAAATACTGAAAATTAGGTTATGAAATGACTGACTTTAAAACAGGAATATGTCAGAGGCTCACTAATTAGTGGGAGGAACGTTGGGATGGGGCTTCCCTGATGGCTAAGTGGTAAAGGATCTGCCTGCTAATGCAGGAGACACAGTTTTGATCCCTGGGTTGGAAACATCCCCTGGAGAAGGAAATGGCAACCCACTCCAGTATTCTTGCCTGGGAAGTCCCATAGGCAGAGGAGCTTGGCAGGCTACAGTCTACGGGGTCGCAAAAAGAGTTGATCATGACTTAGCAGCTAAACAGAACACTGGGGTAAAGAGAGGAAAAGGCAGTTCGGATAAGCCAAGCTGTGGAACCCTCAGTCCTTTCCATGCAACCCTTCTGGGGAAGAAAAATGCAACAAGCAGAGGAGTCCTTGGCAGCACAATTCAAATGGGCTCATGGGCTCACGCTCCTGCTCTTGGCTGAGGACAGAGTCCCAGCAGCGCCACGTGGCCTAAGGCTGGTGCACAGTGGTCTCCAAGCCTGACGAGCAGTACTTCGTCAGCATCTTATTTGCAGAGAGGAAACCCCTTGTCCTGGCTTCCCCTGCTCTGGGCCTCCTGGCTCATGGATACAGAAGACAAGAAGAGGCTGCAAAATGTTGTGAGGGCAAGCATTCTGGCTGGAGAGTGTGTGGACTTAGGCCTGGTTGTTTGTTTCCATGCTATTTCTGAAAGGAGGGCTCTTGAGAAATGAGGTCAGTCATTGCTTCTTTGGGGGCCTCAGGTGTTTTATCTGTGAACGGAAGAGACCCCTCTCCTCTGGAATCTGGGTGGACTCTGTGACCACTTGATCAACCCATGGGAGGATGCTTTGTGGGTTTTCAGGCCCAGGCCTTAGGAAGCTGGCAGCTTCCACTTCTAGTCTCTTGGCACATTCACTTTAGAAGACTTCACCTTTCACATAAGAAGTCTGACTTACACGGAGGCTGCCATGCTATGACACTGGCCAAGCTAGTCAAGAGAAAGGCTAAAGGTGGTCGGGAAAGATTGGAGAAGTGAGGGAAAGAAGCTTCTGGCCAGCTCACAACGGAGATACAGAAACCAGTGGGCAAAGCTGGGCTTCCCTGGTAACTCAGCTGGTAAAGAATCCGCCTGCAATGCAGGAGACCCCCGTTCGATTCCTGGGTTGGGAAGATCCCCTGGATAAGGATAGGCTACCCACTCCAGTAGTCTTGGGCTTCCTTGGTGGCTCAGCTGGTAAAGAATCCACCTGCAATGCAGGAGACCCCGGTTTGATTCCTGGGTTGGGAAGAACCCTTGGAGAAGGGAATGGCCACCCACTCCAGTATTCTGGCCTGGAGAATTCCATGGACTATATGTAGTTGCAAAGAGTTGGACATGACTGAGCGACTTTTACTTTTTCTCTATACACTGAATTCCTGACTCACAGGGTCACGAAATACAATAAATTGTTATTTTAAGCTATTAGATTTTAGGGTAGTTTTTAATGCAGTGATCAGTACCGGAAACGGGGACCTATAAAAGCCCTGCTAGCTCAAACAACTCTGATTCTGTGAACTTCATGCATCTTGGCGGTCCTCCACTTCTTACTCCATCCTCACTAGGGCAGGCAAACCCAGAAGTCAAAAGGGTTGAGTGGATATTTATGTTCACTGTCTCTGTCCATACTCCCCATTGCACGGAAATAGGGTTTTCATTTGAGGAATCACCTCTTCCCCACTCTCAGTCCACATAAAAAGAAGAGATTCTCCCCCTATTGTACTAGGGGCAATCCCACCCCCATCTTTGCCCACTGGCCTGATCACCTCTCCTGGTCACAGTGGTTGCTTCAGGGGTAGGCAACTTATTTACTCAGAGCCAATGAGACATAAAGAGACTCTTGCCAGGTATGCTGGAGAAGAGGCCAAGATTTTACCCAATAAACCTGAAATAGAGAAGAGGCAGGTCGAGCAAACCTACCCTTGGACTTGTCAGTGATGCAGGTCAATAAATTCATGTTTTGATAAACACGCTGATGTTCAGTTTTCTGACACTTTGTTGCTGCTGAAATTCCTAACTGCCAGTTAATACAGAAACAGGTATCACTGGACCTTGCTTTCTTAGCCAGTCAGGCATCAGCAGCAAAAAAAGATGATCATCTTGGGGGTGGACGAAGTGCAGGGACACATACAGGCAACACTTTTAAAACATATCAGGGTTTCACTTTCTGGTCTTTCAAATGACAAGATTGGACTGAGCTACATCGAGGGAAGGAAGAATTCTTTCTTTCTTAGAAAAAGATGATCCTAGGAAGAACATGCCTAGGAGTCTGTGAGGGCAACATTTCCATGCTATCTGCTACCACATGCAGTCACGGAAGGGCTTCCCAGGTGGCACTAGCAGTAAAGAATCCATCTGCAGGAGATGCAAGAGGCTCGGGTTTGGGAAGATTCCCTGGAACAGGAAACAGCAACCCACTCCAGCATTCGTGCCTGGAAAATCCCAGGGACAGTGAAGCCTGGCAGGATACAGGCCTTGGGGTCGCAGAGAGTCATGACTGAGTACTACCACTGCCGCTGCTACTACCACAAAATCATGAAGAACTGAAGGCATCCCAGCAGAGAGGTATTTGTGGCTAGCTGGACTTCCCTGGTGGCTCAGACGGTAAAGCACCTGCCTACAATGCAGGAGACCCAGGTTCAATCCCTGGGTCGGGAAGATCCCCTGGAGAAGGAAATGGCAACCCACTCCAGTACTCTTGCCTGAAAAATCCCATGGATGGAGAAGCCTGGTAGGCTACAGTCCGTGGGGTCGCAAAGAGTCGGACGCGACTGAGCGACTTCACTTAAGCAAACTACCATAGAAAGCATAGTGGGAAATGACAAAGCCAATGAAAAAGAAAGTTTGGGGACTATGCTAATAACTGAAAATGCATCCATCTAATAAAACACTATACTGATTAAGCAGGCCAGACTAGTTATTAAACTAAATGTACCATATTTAGGTATGAAACAAGAGGAGGAAGAATAATGTGGCAGGACTGGGTGGTGGAAGGGACAGATGCAGTGAATGAAATGATCCAGCCTCTGAAAGCTGGCTCTAGCTGGGGTCTGATACTCGAATCCTGTTTCCCATACCACTAAAATAAACCTCAAGCTAACATCGTACATGGCTGGCACCACCCAGCCTCTAATCACAGTGGCTGTGCCAAAGGAGAGAGAAGGCTGCCAATTATCCAGATAAGACTCTTTACTCTGCAAACCCTACCCTAAGAGCCCTTGACCTCAGCTTATACTTGGGGGTGATGGCAAGTTCCACAGAAAGAAAGAGTAGCTGCTCCCACCACCATCAATGAGTCTATTCCAGCCCGCACAGGCCAAAGCAGCAACCTGCCGCTAACATCATGAATAATGGAAAACACCGCTGCTCTCTCGGCCAGCTACCAGCACGGTCTACAATCTGCTGAACTGAGAAAAGAAAGGGGATTGAACGGCAGGAAAGGGGGCGGCTGCAGCACTCACATTCAATTAGAGGCGTGCAAAGCAATTCCCAGAGGAAAATAAATTGTACTGCAATAGTACTTTATGGATGACGCTTGAGTGGAGCAAGGACCTGAAATCTGTCAGAATGACTTGCTGAAGGAGGCCAATAACAATCATCATGAAATACATTATACACCCAAATACTGATGATCTTGGCCCAGAACTGCTGAGGCATACAGTGATCCCCAAACCATGCAATCACTCTCAGTACCCAGAGAGGATTTCCCCAACATGAGTCAGGAAGTCCAGAACTGAACCTCAACTCCATTCCCCAGATGAGTTGCTTTCGGAAATGACATCCTCTGACTCAACTTCTTATCTGTAAAATGGGTAAATAAACCAGAACATCTACAGCACAGTGAGGACAATGAGGGAAGGCACTGGCCACGCTCCCCTTGTATTTAAAAACACAAAACCACATCGAAACAGGCAGGTCCAAATATAGCTTCTCATCACATGCCTTGTTTAGGTTAAAATATATTACTTCCAAACTGAGAATGGTTTCCTTCTACATAACTCCACACAGCTGTCTTCTAATCTATGTGGCATAATTGGTCATCTTCATCCCCAGAGCAAATATCCAGTGCAACTTCTCAACCAGACTCTATTCAGTTACCAGGAACAACTCTTAGTTGTGAGATGTGGATAAATAACTAAGAGGTTACTATGAGGACATCAGTGGAGATTATACAAAAAAGAATTTCCAATTATAATGCTTTAATTCATATGAAAGGTGAGCATGTTCATGAAAGTAAGGCTGAGTCATTCGCCTCTACACACAATCCAACTTCTGCCCACCCCACCCATCGTGACAGCCTCCCTGGCATGAAAAGTCACAACTATTTGTAGACTGAAGGTGTCCAGGTTCTCTGGAAAAAGAAGGATAGTAACTTGTCAAAAATCATGGTTATCGAGGAGTTGATGGGACTTGTTAAATATGGATTAATAATGTCAGGAAAACCTGACTACTATAAAACACATACTTCTTTTTTCTCAACAAATCTTTCCAGAACATGTGGTGTTTGCCAGGCACCATGCAGGAAGTTTGGGATACAATGGTGCCCAGAACAACACAGAACCTGTCCTCATAGGGAGTGCCTTCTGTGGAGAAGGTACAGGTAGAGATGTTGGAATAGAACAGAAAAATGTAGCCTCATCGATGGGCCCACTGAAAGACCTGAAGAATAGGGGAGGGAGAGGGCAGAGAGAGTAGGACCTTGAAAGAACCCAGAGTAGAGAACACGAAGAGAGTGGAGGCCTGAGATGATATTGGGGGAGTGGGCAGAGGCCAGGAGGTCCCTAAAGACACATTGAAGGGATGACTCTTAGAATTTCGAGACAGTGGAAGGCATGGAAGGTTTCAAGCAGAGGAGTGACATGATGGGGGCAAAGCTTTATGGGGAAAGCAAGAGCAATCAGTTAGACTCTACTGGATGGTTCAAAAGGCATTTTGTTAACTAGAAATACTTGTGGGTACTAAATAGAGACCTACAGTACTGAGTTCTAAAGAAAAACAAATACCTGAACTAATCTTGTGACATAGCCTAGACATTTTACCTGTTTTTTTTTATAATCATGATCCAAGTTTGTGACTCATACTACTGAAGTGTGGAAGCAATTTTTGCCTTGCTATTTGGCTGTTTAGATTTAGATAAAGAAACATTTATTCATTTACTGCTCAAACTATCACCTGTTTCCAACAAGGGTTTGAGCAATAATAAAGGTAAAAAGACCCAAAAAAAAAAAAAAGATCCCAAGGGCAAGAGGAGCTCACTGACCTTCTTTCTGCACCATACCAGAGGCCCCTGGATCAAAAGAACAAAGCTTTAACTTTAGGGCCGAACATTTCAACACAGAGAAGAGAACCAAGGGTCAAAGGATGGTGAAAACTAAGGCAAAGAATCTGTTTCCAGGTTCTTTTCAGCCTCGTGTCTGGACAAGCTCCCCTCCCTCCATCGGAAGAGCCAAACAGAATAAAACAACGGAAAAACCAATAACTCGATAGCATTAAAGACTCCACACTATGTCTTTGAAAACAGAGGCCATGGCCAAGGTTTTACTCTATCAGAAACTTCAAGATGCACTTGTGGACACACATGTGCGTAGTTATTAAACATGCCATTGGATTCTGATATCTATTGCCTTTTCCTTATGAGGCTCAGCCTAAGTGATTAGCTCCCCAAGCCCAACAGATCCCCAGATTGGCAGTGCTCAGCAAGGTACTAAACATGAAATTTACCAGTTTAGAAGATACCTACACCAAGGAAGCACCCACCACTCCTGCCCTACACACTAGTCAGAGGGGTGAATGCTTATGTGCTTCATTCCCCAATCTCCCCCAAAGGAAGCCCATTCCCCTGGCACCATCTGCCTCCCTGCACCTTGACAACAGACAGGCCACGGTACAAGAAGTTACTATTGATATGATTACATTAGAGTTGAGTAATGGTTACCAGCACTCAAGGGTATAGCTTCAGAGACTTCAGGGAAAATTTCTAGAGTGACAGTACTTGGTCACTGGAAGGGCCCCTGGATACCTCCTCACTTCACCATGTCATAGCACATAATAGAGTGGGTATGACATCGGGGTGAAGGGGAAGAGGCTTCCAGGGCCAGAAGTCACCAGTCCCAGGAGGCCTCCCTGCCTGTTCCCCCTCCCCCATTCATGTCCCCAAACTGAAAAGCTCTGCCTGAAGGAACCACTGAGCTCAGCCTAGTCTTCCCTCCCTTCTCCTCCCATCCCCCCACACTCAGCCGACTGCACAGCTACAGAAACCAAGCAACCTCTTGGTGTTTCTCCCGTTATCCCTTCCTTACCCCTCTCTGGTCCGATGTCCTGCTCTGTGAGCTTCACTCGATAGAGGCAGGCCACTCGCCTAGAACATTCCCTCCTTTCTTCAGCACTAGACACAACACTGGAAGATGCTTATAAAATGTTTACTCTGAAAATGCCTCCTATGGCCCCTCCAGGCAAACATGTGCTTCACAGTCCCCAGCCCCAGAGAACTCCTCCATCTTGGTGGTTTCCTACCTACTGACCACACTTTTGTAAACTTCCCTCTAGGAAATGCTCCTCCATGCTCCCTAATTTGTGTGTGCCACCTTTCCTCCTGAGACCCTGATGGACATGTTGAACAATAAGAAAGTAGTTATGTAACATCTACAACATAACAGGCTGTACCATTTTAATAATGCAACTGCAAGGTTCTTCTTCTATTACGTTTGCTGCCGCTAAGTCGCTTTAGTCGTGTCCCACTCTGTGCGACCCCATAGACGGCAGCCCACCAGGCTCCCCCGCCCCTGGGATTCTCCAGGCAAGAATACTGGAGTGGGTTGCCATTTCCTTCTCCAATGCATGAAAGTGAAAGTGAAGTCGCTCAGTCATGTCCGACTCCTAGGGACCCCATGGACTTACCTATTAATACGTTACCCACCAACCGTCCCCCTATTCTCCAAGTGCCAGCTTCTGAGGACTGACACTGCTGTATCCCCTAATACCACGCACAGGACCCCGCATTTACAATGTACTCAGATGTATGCCAAAGGGATGGACGGATGAATGAATAAAGGAATGAAAAATATTCGATGGAATAAAAAATTTAGAAAGCTGAATATGAATTAAGATTACCATATGGATGCAGAAAAAAACGAAGTAAAAGAATATAAAGCTTGATTTTTGTTGTTGTTATTATGGAAAAGCTGTGGGTGGATTTTAATTTTTAATTTTTCATTAAATTCTAAATGTTTATACAGCAATAATACTTTAAAAAGAAAATATTTTTGGGTCACTGAAATCTGGAATGAAAAGGGAAGTGTAAAAAAAATGCATTTATATATTTAATGGGTACACAAAGAGAAGACCAAAATAAACTTTCTCAAGAGACAACCAAATGATTAAACATTAAAGTTGACTTTCCCTCTGCACACAGCTATTAAAGAGTAATTAAGACTTTCCACTGTGTTAAGCAACCACTTGCCTAACAAAGTTGCCATAATCATGTTAAGACAAGGCAGATGGAATCAAATGAGATGCAAATGGGGCATAGTCCCCACATGGATTTATGACCCACATTTTACTGCCAGCAGTTCTTCCCAAGCAAAGGACAACAGGCTACATACATTTATTTACTTCTATACATTTTTCAGATTCTACAGCTAGAGTGGAAACACTTCTAGACTGATGCTGCAGACTTAGATACTAGGCCCAGATCAATCAGTTAGCTGTGTGACCCTCAGCAAACTGTTCTACCTCTCTAGACTCCAGTTTCCTCGTCAGGAAAATCAAAGGATACGTACCAAACTTGGGAGACCCTACAGTTCTGACATTCTACACTCACGACCTGCAATGTTAGGACACTGGATGGCAAAGGTGGAATGTCAACACAATTTCTAGAATGGTCCCAAGGCACTACCAAACTCAACAGGACCAACACAGAGCTCGCTCTCTCTCTCACCCTAAACCTTTACTGTCCTTCGCTGCGAATGCCTCCACTGTGTTCTGTGCCCAAGAGAGCAACGTGACCATCGTCTTAGATTTCTGCTCTCTCTGTTACCACCCACATCCAGCCCCCTCAACTGATCAGTTTCACCTTCCATCTGTCCCTTGATCCTTTTCAGTTTCACCATAATTGCTGCTGCTCCAGCTCAGGTTCCTGCCATTTCTCCTGGACCACTGCAACACACAGCTAACCGGTCTCCTTCAGTTAGTCTATTCAATCTGTTAGCAACGTGGTAACCACAGTGGTCTTTCTAAAGTATAATTCATGCCCCTGCTTAAAACCTTTTCATTGCCCCGTATCTTGAGGATAATGACCTATATTTTGAGGTCATTTCACAGGCTCTTGATTATCCACTCCTGTTGATTTTCAGCCTCGCTTCTGGCCATTTCCTCCTTTCCTTCCACTGTCAGTCATACTAAGCTCTTTGGGCTCCCCAGGGGCCATGTTTTCCTTGGGTTCATGGCCTCTAAACATAATACACCCTCTGGCTAGAATGTTCTTCCTTTCCCCATTTTCCTACTGGTTGGTCTGGCTGCTTTCTACTCTTGGTCCCTCTGGCTCCGCTTTCTCCATAAACTTCCTTAGGGCTCCAAAGCTGGGATAGGGGCTCTTCCTATGTTGCTCTTGTAGCACTTGATGCTTTATTCAGAATTAGAACAGTTCATTTTCTGAGTGAAACTTGAGGGGAGATGCTTGGTCATCACTTCTTTTCAGAATCAAGAACTATGTCTGCCCGTAGTAATTAATACATGTTTATGGATGAATGCATGAAAGAGACAGAGGGAAAAGAAAGAAGTGAGGGGATAAAAAGCAACTGATTTTTAGGCAACTCTAAGACCCTGTACCACACAGTATTCATGTTAGCCAGGACCCACAGATTCCATAAAGGCTTTGGCTGCACATTCATATTTTCTTAGAGTTCTAACTTAGGAGATGGAGTGAATTCTTAGAGATTACCACATCTCTTATTTTCTGTTCCAAGCCCATCAGTTTCCAATGATGGGCTTGGAATCGTTCTAGATTATTCGAAGCCCATCTTTAAATACCCATAACTATCTAGGTCACACTTTTTTTTTTTAATCTGAAATTAGGTTTTCAAAAGAAGTCTGATAATTATTCTGAGTGTTCAGAACCATTTCGAACTATTTACCCTCCACCAACCACATCGTGTATATGTGAACCTTTCTTCAAGGCCATTCCCAGTTTTCTACTCTGAGCTCTGTCCATCTCAAACACAAACTCATCTGCAAAGGCCTCCTCGGCCAACCATGTCAGGGACAAAGGTAGAGTTTACCTCACTGTCTTCCCATAATTGGAGAAGGCAATGGCACCCCACTCCAGTACTCTTGCCTGGCAAGACCCATGGACAGAGGAGCCTGGTGGGCTGCAGTCCATGGCGTCACTAGGAATCAGACATGACAGAGCGACTTCACTTTCACAAATTGGAGAAGGAAATGGCAACCCATTCCAGTGTTCTTGCCTGGAGAATCCCAGGGATAGGGGAGCCTGGTGGGCTGCTGTCTATGGGGTCGCACAGAGTGGGACACGACTGACTCGACTTGGCAGCAGCAGCAGCATCCCATAATGCTTCATACAGAGATCTTCTCAGGGTCCACCCTGTTCATCTGTAATTACAAAACCATATATTGTCTATTTGTAGTTACATATTGTACATACATATTTTACATTTATTGGTAGTTATTCAAATGTTTGGTCATCCAATCTAGCTAAAAATCCTACTCAGTACATCTTTACTAACAAGAATAAGTGACAGCTGAGTGACACCAGGCTACTCCTATGCAAGTAAACGTTGCAGACTGATGCACAGATTTCACAGTCTCTCTCTCGAGAGGTTTCCATGTTTAAGTTCTGATGGGCATTTTTGTTATAAAAACTTGGAAGGACCAAAAATACTAGTTGTTGAGAATTCGAGGTTCCCCTATAAATCATAACATTCGTTTCACACAAACCTACTATTGAAAGAAAGAGGAAAAAAAAAAAACTACAGGAAGGTAGCATGATGCTGGAGAAAAAACATGGAATTAGGTAGGCACTGTCTCCAGCCAAATGTTTACCATCCCCTTTTCCCTATCTCTCAACATCCAAAATGGAGAACATGAACTAAAAGACTTTAAAAGCCCTTTTGACTCTATGCTGCATTATCTACTTATAAGTTCTCTTCCCCCAGGCAAATTCAGTGGCAGGACTAAGTTATTAAAAAGGTGGACACAGATGAGTGCCTTTATAGACCTTTCTCCCCCTACAGAGAAAATTGGATGAGAAATAAAAAGCTTAACAACTTCTTTGATACCAGGTCCTTGCTTATTACCTTCTCTAGAATAAAGACTTATTCAGCAGCAGCTTCTGGTCTAGTCTGCCCTTTCATGAAAAACTAACTTTTTTATGGCCTTAAAAAGCGCCCATTAAGCTAGTGAGGTTTTTGAATGTCTGCATTTATATGAACTATGCCTTGCAGACCTTACTGTGAGAATCCCAGTTCCACTCTTCAGCCCAAGCTACATGCATGCTGATCATGTGGTGGGCATTTTGTGACAAAGAACAGGATCACTTTGTCAGCAAAATTCTAAAGGACACCCCCTACCCCAACCCTGCTCTGGAAAAAAAAAAGAGAGAGAGAGAGAGACAAAATAGTTACTAAAGAAGCAATGACCAAACTGTCAGCAAGCATTCCTCATCTCCCTAAAATTCATAGATTCCAAAATGCACACAGCAGTTGCTAGCTAAGGCTGAAGGTTAAAAGCACCAAAATAAACTGCATTGGGGGTTAGGAAGGGAGAGATTCAGAATGATTCTCTGTCCCCAACAGTACTTAATAAAGAGAAAGGAGAGGCTCCAAAGGATCACAGAGACATGTGGCTCTTTTTAAGCCAGACACCACCAGCACAAGGGCTGGCGGCACTAACAGCCCTGAAATGAAAGTCTCCGACGGGACCTGGAGATGATGGAGGGGTGGGGCCCATGGATGCTCCCAACGTTAACCAAGACGACAAAGCATCTGAGCAAAGGCAGTGACGGGAACAAACCCCCAAAGGCCTGAGAAAGGCATTCTCTGCTTCCTCCATCCCCCATCTCCATATTCCTTTCCAGTTGATTAAGTGAGACTATAATTTCTGCCAGAAATTAAAGAATGATTCGAGAGATTATGCAAATATGAAACCAATCATTGTGCAGCAGGTTGGAAGAAGGGGGCGAGCCAAAGAAAGGGGTGTCTGCTGGAGGGAAACAAAAAGAATAACAACAACCCTTCTTAATCAACTCTTAGGCAGAAGCTTTCAACCATTCTAGAGAAATTTCTCCCGAAACAGATGAACCTTTAACTGAATAATGTCATCAGCAATTAAAATAGGTCTGTATTGCAGACAGTATCTCAGAGCAAGAAAGCCTCTAAGTTAGCTCTTAAACCCACAGAGAAGGGAGCTTGCCCTACGCCAACATCTTCAAATACCCAACCTCAGGGGAGGGGTGGAAAGGGTGAGCTCACTCTAAGAGGGGCCGTGGATGTGGAGATCCTGAGCTCCCGAGGATTCCGCTGGCCCCAGGAGGGTCTGCAGTGGTCATTCCTGCTGCATCACTGGACACTACAATGACCATATTAACCGCTGCAAGCTGTTCTCCATAAGCAGAAACTGAGACAGAGTTTGGGGTTCAAGATGTTTATCAGGGCTCAACCTTTACAAAGTGTGGGCGCTTCCCAGGTGATATGGATGATAAAGGACCTGCCTGCCAATGCAGGAGATGCAAGAGATGCAGGTTTCATCCCTAGATAGTGAAGATGGAGTAGGAAGTGGCAACCCACTCTAGTATTCTTGCCTGGAAAGTTCCATGGGTAGAGCAGCCTGGTGGCTACAGTCCATGGGGTCACAAAGGGCTGGATACATCTGAGCACAACAACCTGTAAGGACAGGAAGAGGAGCCAGGATTGGGCAGAAGACGAGGTGGTAAAGCAACCTCTCAGTGGGCACTCTAGAGTCCAGGGAGCCTTCATACTCCATGTTGTCTGATATCACCAGATTCATCACCCCCATGCAGATGCTCAGGAAGGGCATGTCCTAGGGCAAGCAGCTCTCTGTGCAGGCCAGCCCAAGGAGACTGCCACAGGGCTGACAGCTGGCACGAGGCCCTCTGCAGACCACACTCTGTGAAGCTGTCATCCAGCCCTTCCCTCAAAGGGGACCTGAGTGGTTCATCTCTGCAGTTAGCACTGCCACTTCATCAAAGACAAGCTGCCTTGACACTGATCATTAAATTTAAGAATATTAAAAATATAATTTATATTACTGGGTATATATTAATAGGAGTAAAATACAAACCAATAGGAGAATATTTCCATTTGTACTTAAGTTGATAATCATTTTTCAGACTAAAGGAAAATTAATTGCAAGAAAAAGGTGCTCTTCCCATTTACTAAAATTTATGGAGTTATATATATCTGTATCTGTATACTAGTGAGTGAGTGACAGTTGTTCAGTCATGTCCAACTCTTTGTGACCCCATGGACTGTAGCCTGCCAGGCTCCTCTGTCCATGGAACTCTCCAGGCAAGAATACCAGAGTGGGTTGTCATTTCCTTCCCCAGGGATCTGTATACTAAGATAGACAAAAATGTATATAATTATATAAAGGATTGCCTGGATATTATAATTCTCTCTGGGTGCCGGGATTTCAGAGGCTTTCTGTTTTCTTAACATCTTGCAGTATGAAATGAATTTTCTGTGACAAACATCTGTCTTTATAAAAACGATGCAAACTCAAAACAAAAGCCTCATTTCTGGACTTCTGTATTCCACCCATGAATCCAAGTGAGCACCACCATAACAGAGGAAGGAACCTAAGACTAAAGAAAAGTCTCATATCTGGACATGACTCACCAGGGGAACAAGGGCTTATTTCTGGCTGCTCTGTACCTTGGTTTCCCCACCTGTAAACTAGGGTGAAGGGAGCTGGAAGATCTCTGTAGAGGTCCTTACAGGCCACTGTTTTAAGTGAGAAGACAAATGTCAGACACTCCTCCACTCCACTGTTCTTTGAAATGAGAAATTAAAGTGACAACCCTTCTCATGCACTCCCCCAATACCCTGCTGCTGCTGCTGCTGCTGCTAAGTCGCTTCAGTCGTGTCCAACTCTGTGCGACCCCATAGACGGCAGCCAACCAGGCTCCCCCATCCCTGGGATTCTCCAGGCAAGAACACTGGAGTGGGTTGCATTTCCTTCTCCAATGCAGGAAAGTGAAAAGTGAAAGTGAAGTCGCTCAATTGTGTCTGACTCCTAGTGACGCCATGGACTGTATAGCCTACCAGGCTCCTCCATCCATGGGATTTTCCAGGCAAGAGTACTGGAGTGGGGTGCCATTGCCTTCTCCACCCAATACCCTAAATAAGTGTTTTTCTTTGTTGTAAGAAATCTTTACTGACAGCCATGGAGTCTGCGCTATCAGTTACCAGAGCCCTGCTTGGAAAAAGCAGGTTCAGCTGGGAAAAAGCAGATGTGTACCTGTGGAAGCAAAGAGGGAGGCTTCTGGAGAAACCTGGCAGGTCAGGCCAGTGGGAGTCCTCCAAGTCAGATGACAAAATCTTGATCTTGTGAAACTTTATCACTCAAAGGGCATAAATGCAATATGAACAGGAAGAATGTTGTCTGGTCTTGTCCCCAAAAGCACTGGGCTCTTGTTGTCATTCTCTGTGATATTTGCCCTTTATCCTAGTCTTATAAGAACTGAGACCCAAAGGCAGTAGAAGCCAAAAAAGATCATTCCCATTGCTACTGATTTCTGAAAAGAACTCCCTGCCTCCCTTTGGGGATGTTATTGGAGTAGCCGCTGAGGTTTCTGAGAGCAAGGATCATCTGTCTTACTGAGTTATCAATGCACATCTCTAAGGCCTACCCTACCACCTCAGCACAAAACTGGCATTCAATAATTAAATAAATGAACAAATGAATGAATGCATATACTCCTAGCCTAAGTGTAACAACACTGAATATTAGCACACAGTATGCAATGCTTAGAAGTAATGCAAAAGGTGGGCAGCATATTCTTTCAACCCCACACTGGAGTATACCTAACAGGCACACTCAAGGATTATTTGATTTCTCTAGGGAGCTATAACTGTGTTTGATTGGCTGTGTCTGATTGGGTTCAGGCTTTGTGAAGTTACACGTTAACTTGTAGATTTTTATCATTATAGATGCATATGATTTCTGATTGGTAGAAAAGAGTCCCAAATGTTACCGTTTTATTGCCCTATAGGATGTAAACCAGTTTTGCATCTAGCCTAGGTAATATTCTTCAGTGCCTAGAACTACACAGTTGCTCTTTGTTCCAGCTTTATCTTCAAACCCGTTCCCTCATTTATGAGTTAAATACTTCTTTGACATGCTCATTTTATATTTGTATGAGATATCTGCTTATAACTTTAAAAAAATATAGACATTGACAAAAGAAACACAAGAAAGAAAATCTAGTTTCTAACCTAGTAAGAAAGTAAAACGTGTTCACATAAACATTACTGTTTTAGGATGGAATGGGTACTAGCAGAAATAGGTGGAAAAGATGACAAGTACATGAAATTAAAGAGCTTGCTTCTAGCTTAGGTCACAGATAGGTTTAGTAGTTATTGTCAAAGGTACATACCCTTGGTATTCCTAAAAGAAGGGGGCAAAGGAAACAATCCATTAGCAGACATCTATGAGAAACGCTGGACTGGAAAAAACACAAGCTGGAATCAAGATTGCCAGGAGAAATACCAATCACCTCAGATATGCAGATGACACCACCCTTATGGCAGAAAGTGAAGAGGAACTAAAAAGCCTCTTGATGAAAGTGAAAGAGGAGAGTGAAAAAGTTGGCTTAAAGCTCAACATTCAGAAAACGAAGATCATGGCATCCGGTCCCATCACTTCATGGGAAATAGATGGGGAAACAGTGGAAACAGTGACAGATTCTATTTTTTTGGGCTCCAAAATCACTGCAGATGGTGACTGCAGCCATGAAATTAAAAGATGCTTACTCCTTGGAAGAAAAGTTATGACCAACCTAGATAAGCATATTGAAAAGCAGAGACATTACTTTGCCGACTAAGGTCCGTCTAGTCAAGGCTATGATTTTTCCTGTGGTCATGTACAGATGTGAGAGTTCGACTGTGAAGAAGGCTGAGTGCCGAAGAATTGATGCTTTTGAACTGTGGTGTTGGAGAAGACTCTTGAGAGTCCCTTGGACTGCAAGGAGATCCAACCAGTGCATTCTGAAGGAGATCAGCCCTGGGATTTCTTTGGAAGGAAGGATGCTAAAGCTGAAACTCCAGTACTTTGGCCACCTCATGGGAAGAGTTGACTCATTGGAAAAGACTCTGATGCTGGGAGGGATTGGGGGCAGGAGGAGAAGGGGACGACAGAGGATGAGATGGCTGGATGGCATCACCGACTTGATGGATGTGAGTCTGAGTGAACTCCGGGAGTTGGTGATGGACAGGGAGGCCTGGCGTGCTGCGATTCATGGGGTCGCAAAGAGTCGGACACAACTGAACTGAACTGAACTGAGAAACACCACAGAGCAGTGCAACTCTGTTACCATGGGAAGGGTCAGAAGACTAAAATTCCAGTCTCAGGGATATCACTGTAATATCAGGAAAGCCACTTCTCTGAATGCCAGTTTCTAGCTCCAAAGCTATATGATTATTAAATAGTTCCCTGGCTTTAAAGTTAATTCGCCTCTGTTTCAGCTATCTTCACTCCCCTTTAGGAGCATCTCACTGTGGGAGACACAGACAGGAGGGGGCTTTCATCAATAATCAAATCTGGATGAAATCTCACGGTCCTCTCAGGCTTGGTCTACGTGTATGGGTGTCCTTGGACATCTGAGACTCCTTATCACAGCAAAGGAGCTTGACATGAGTCAAAACCATGGAGACGCATGAGGACACAAGTTCATACACAAGAGAGACCAGGTCCAAAGCTCTTAGCATAGGAATCTCATCAGACACATCAGATGAGACACTCCCTTACCTTTCAAAGTTAGGGTCCGGTGTCTACACAATGACGTTAACATGAACTGGTACTGTAATTCCTTAGTGGCTATTGTATACATCCTAAATGAATTATTCCTTAACTTCAAACACCACTGAAGCCTAGAAGTAAATCATTCCATGATTTTGCTCTAACCCTCTCTCCCTTTAACTATCTGCAATTGAAAAAGTGAACTACAACAGGGCTGGGGGTTGAAGTGAGTAGAGGTACATGAATTTGTTTCAAAACCAGCCATTGTTCCATCCTGATTGATGTAAAACAAGCATTCTGTGGTTGCACCGAGTATCTTTTTTTCTCAGCATATATGTGTATATGTCCATTTCCCCTCTTCCCATAACTGTCTCCCCCACAGCATCTACCAGAGCACCCTGGAAAGAAGAACTCAAAAAAATACCTGATGAATATCTAAATGAGAAGACAAATCCATGAATCACTTAGAGATGGAAAAGGACAGAATATCTTTCTGACTCCAAAGACATAAAATCTGATACAGAAAGACTGAGTGGCATTTGAGAGCCAGGAAGCAATGCAATTCTTTTGCTACAACTGGCACGATGCAGACCCTTACAAGATAATTATATATGTCTCTGGAAAATTAGAGATATTTGAGAGTTGAGATAAGAGCAATAAATACGATAAGAGGATAAAAATCATTTCTGTGAGGGAAATAAAATCATAGCAGCAGACGTTACATTAGATCAGAGAGAGGCCTCCCGGCTGTCTTCAGGTACCAATGTGCCACAGTTGTGAGTTCCACTTAATTACTAACAATAAAACATCCACAACGAAGGAATCTTGATGCTAGACAACCTGCAGAAATAGCACATTTCTGAAACTCTTGGCAAGACATAGTCTATCATTTTTGTCAATGTGGCTTAATTAACAACATGTCTGTTCCCACCCCTAGCAAACATATTTTGGTTTAAAATCCCACGTCCTCCTCCTTGTTGCCAGAAAGAACATCCACAGCCATCAGTTTCAGCGCTATACTCTGCTCATGAATAAATATCAAGTTTGTGACCTTTATCACATCCTCTGGGCAAGGATTATTATAATGAGACCAGAGATCAGTGGTCTCCACTCATACAACAGGAAAACCCAGACGTGAGGAAGGCCATTCCAAAGAGAAAGGTGATTAAACATGAAACAGTCCTCTGAGAAGCCTCTTACTCAGTGATCTTTAAAAGCACCATCTGTCTCGGAGGACTCCGCAGTAGCGCTGTCTGGGGCTGGGACAGCAACAGATGAAAGTTAAGCTCAATGTGCAGGCTCTGGGAGTATAAGATGCTTTCAAGGCCACAACAGAGCTGGGACTCTGCCAGCTCAAAGCAAATTCCAATAGCATCAGAAATGGCTCTGGCTGACTCTTAACAACTCTTCGGAAAGTCACCACAATCTATGTAGATAAGGCTGTCAGGGTACAGAAGACCAGCTGAAATTTGGGACAATCCCACACACTTCACAATTGGTTCTTTTTGGTTTTGTTTTTTGTTTTTTTTTTTTGAAGTCTTGAACCCGCTCAGTTAAATTATTTGCATAATTTTTGTACACAGCATTCAAATTTTTGTGATAAGCTGGGGGCATCGATAAATCACACTAACATTTTTTGCGTATTCAAGTTTACAAAACACGCGTGCACAAATTGACCAGTTTTTAAAGTCTTTCTTGTACAATATTTCCAAACATACATAATAGAGATAATACCATGAACACTCATGTATCCCTCAAGCAAATCTTAAAACGTTGCCTCATTTCCTTTGTATTTTTGAGTAAGAAATAGATACAATGATTCCATTGTACTTAAAGTACTGATTCCTACTGTGAAATGTGCAAGTGTCCTCTCAAGCACGCCTTCATACTTTTACTCCATATGTAGTCATAAACAATGGACAGTACTGGGTTTTTTTTGTTTGTTTGTTTAACATTAAATAAACAGTGTTGTTATACAAACCGTTCTGCAACGTTCTTTTCTAAACTTTATGCTTTTGACATTGACTCATGTTGAAAATGGGCTTCCCAGCTGGCACAGTGGTACAGAATCCACCTGCAAATGCAGGAGACTCACGAGACTTGGGTTCAATTCCTAGGTTGGAAAGATCCCTTGGAGTAGGAAACAGCAACCCGCTCCAGTATTCTTGGCTGGAAAATTCCATGGACAGAGGAACCTAGTAGGCTATACAGTTCATGGGGTTACAGAGTTGGACATGGCTGAGCATGCACTCACACATGTTGAAAATATGACTAGTTCATTCATTCTAACTGCTATACAGTATTCAAATTTGGGCTTCCCTGGTGGCTCAGATGGTAAAGAATCCTCCTGTAATGCGGGAAACATGGGTTTGATCCCTGGGTTGGGAAGATCCCCTGAAGGAGGGCATGGCAACCCACTCCAGTATTCTTGCCTGGAGAATCCCCATGGACAGAAGAGCCTGGTGGTCTATAGTCCATGGGGTTGCAAAGAGTCAGACACAACTGAGTGACTAAGCATACAAAGCACATTCAAATTTAATTTAATTTTCAGAGTAATCTTGTGCCTGAAATGGTGAAAGGATAAACATTTTACCCAATTCTATAAAGCAATGATTAACTCTGACTTAATTCTTCTTACTCAAAAGTTCCATGCTTTTTTTACTGCAAAATTCTTGATATGTGAAAGTAGAATGAGACTGGCAATTACCAAGTTTTCACACAAAAGCCTTCCTGGCTGCAGCTCCATTCTCATTATTGTCTCTAGATTCTTCCCTGAACAAACTCTGCCACCAACTTCACACAGAGAAGATGGCAAACTGAATGCCTTGGTTTCCTTAAGTTAAACTACACTCTGGGAAATCTGAACAGCATTGGGGTATTTGATGCTATTAATTCTAACATTAATTAACATTGCTATTAATTCTAATTAACATTAGAATTCTTAATTTTAACATCTTTTGAGGTGTGATGGTACTGTGGTTACATTAAAAAAGAAAAACATGTTGTTTAATATTTGCAAAGTTTGTTTTGTAAGATGAAAAGTTCTCGAGATTGGCTGCATGAAACATGAATGTGGCACATAACACCATTGAACTGTGAATGGTTAAGTTGGTACATTTTATTTTTTTATATATTTTGCCATAAATTTTGAAAAAGGAAAAAGCAATCTTTAGGGGAAAATTACATGCCTGGGATTTGCTTTAAAATAATTCAAGGTGGGGTGGGGAGTTACTGATGAAAAACATCACCTGAGTTGATAACAATTAAAGTGAGGTGACAGGTAAATAGGGATTCATCTTACCAGTCTCCCTGCTTTTGTAAGTTTGCAGTCCTCCAAAATATAAAATCAAGAATTGTAATAGGGGTTTAGCCCACCCCACCCCCCAAGTTTTCTTCACCAGTTGTTTTGTTTTTAAGTAGAAATAAAAAGCAGTGTACTTTCTGAAATGCTAATGGTTCTGAGACCTATTTCACCTATTGTAGTTCTAGAATGGACAGTGCTTCTCAAAGTTGAATGCATGTGCATACGCTTCACCTTGGGACCTCACCAAAATGTGGTTTCTGTTCAGCAGGACTAAGGTAGGGTCTGAAATTCTGCATTTCTAACATGTTCCCATGTGATGCTACTGGTCCCAGGGTCAAGCCTTTGCAAGAGAAGTCAGCAAAGCTTTATTTAGATTGCTTCTCTGGGGACTAGAAGAACGCCAATACTGCAGCCATGATCTGAAGAAAGCTCTCCCCACCCTTTGCACCCCAGGACCAGGTACCACTACGCACTCATGGGTAACCACCAAAACGGACCACAGGACAAAAACAGAAGAATCCAGGACTCAAGTTTGTTTTTTCAGGGCCAGTCTTGTACACTTAAACTCATTAACTAACAATGAAAAAATCTCACCCTGACAGATTTCTGCTTTTAAATCTATTGAGTAATGACTAAACCAAGGAATGTGTCTAGAAGTCAAAGCTCAGAGGCCAAGGCAAGACTTGGAAATCATTAACAAGCTGTGAGGTTAAGAGAGCAAAATATCTTGGAAACTAGTAATTCCATCTGATAAAAGAAACAAAATCCACTTAAGTATGCAATTACATAACAACCATCAAATCTCTGAGGAGCCAAAAAAAAAAAAAGGCAATTTCTACCTGTAAAAAGTCCTATCACAAAATCCAATTAGTCCAGCTAATGTTTTATGGTCATCAGGGAGACAAAGTCTTTGGTCCTCAGAGACTACTCTATTATCTGTTAGACTAGGCATGCCCAGAGGGCAGGGATTCTAATTTATAATCGAGGATTCCCTCCTTTAGCCAGTATGATATGTGATTAAGCCGTTACCATATGAGCTCACAGTTCCCTGAGAGCTTGCTAAATGCTAGCCAGGCACTAAGCAGTTTATATGAATTATTGTCCTCACTCATTGTCTTTTGCAATCTAATTACAACCTTCTAAATCCCTCCCCTCTTGGCAAATACTCTTCCTAAATGGTTCATTCTTGCTTCTCTCAGCAGGGAGTGATGTTGCACCGAAGGCACTAGCCCTCTGCCCTTTCAACTCCAGATTCAAGCTATACCCGAAGTGTAGAGGAATGACTCAGAACACGCCCCTCCCTTACTATTCACACAGGCCAGGCAGGGACAGTATGAAAGAAACCACACCGGCCCTGCCTTAACAAACAGACCAGTGAAAGTCACCAGCAGAAAAATTAAAATATATTTATTCACCACCACCACCCTGACACACACATCCTATAATTCTGTTTAGAGCAGGCAGAGGGAATCCTTCTGACAAAAGGATTAAGGCAGTCTCCATTAAGATGGTTTTCAGGCTGGATCTTGAAAAATAGGTATACGTACAATGTTTGAAGGAGGAAAAATATGAACGGAAGCATGTGAGAATCTGAAGCAGGGAGTAGCTTGGAATGCCTGGCATGCAGAAACCCAGACAGATGGAGCTCCCTGGGGAAGAGAATTAATGAACTGGTTATTCCGAGACATTCCTTGGCCCTGAATCTATACTTCTGTACTTAATCCTTAATTTTTACTTAATATGTGTTATTCTTTGTTAAATGTCTCACTGTCCCAGAATATTTCCATGAGACTATAGCCTGGAGGAAAAGGACAAGACACCTGCCCAGGCACCACCTGTTCCGCCCCAAAAGTGCACCATAGGATGTTAAAGAAACAGGTCCCAAACCATTTTCTAGACACTTGTTCCAGGGTGGCTCGAGCCCAAGCCAAAACTGACACCCAAAATAAGTCACAGAGAAGCAAAGCACCATGAATCAATAATACAAAGACTTAAAAAGTGTTTTATGAGCTGTCTGCAAAATGTGCTACAGCAAAACGTGATGGTAAATAAAAGTTTCCATTCACAATGAGAAACAATTTTATCAATTTGTAAATCGAGTCCAAAACCTTCCTTAGAAAGGCTTCAGGTCCTGAACACCTATATCCAGAGAGTGGACACTCAATGTAACAAAACAATAAAAAGTGTGGCTTAGTCAAAATACTCAAAAGAATGCGAAGTTCAGAAATGTATTCTCTGTAAAGGATAGGTTTCAAGAAATAAATTACCTAATATTATTTCTGAAACATCACATAGTCATGAAAACAAATCTTTCTACTTTTTTTTATTCCCAGAATACATGGAAACCAGAGCAATCTTTTTCTTGACATTCTTTGGTGGTCCTGAAAAAACACCTTCTTGGAAGAAGTAACTGAGAATGTCCCTGCCTCAGGTACAGGAGAGTGGTTTAGTCCCTAAGTTAGGTCAGATTCTTGAGACCCCATGGTCTACAGCCCTCCAGGCTCCACTGTCCATGGAATTTTTCAGGCAGTGGAGTAGATGACCATTTCCTTCTCCAGAGGATCTTCCCAACCAGGGATCGAACCCAGGTCTCCCACATTGCAGGTGGACTCTTTACCAACTAAGCCACCAGGAATTCTTCTGTATGAAGACCAAATACATCAAAGTTGTCTGTTAATGGTAAAGTATGTGCAAACAAAGTCTCATTACTGTGTTAGCTAGTCTATTTTCACAGACCACAGTTGCCAGGGAAAATCTCCATCAGAAATTCAAGAACTACGAAAATTTTTCCTACTGTTTTCAGCTCTACTGGAAAATTATAATTTGAGTGAATCCTAAAAATTCAGGATACTAGATAGACGAAGAGTTTCTATTTGTCCTTTAAAGAAAGCCTGGGATTCAGAGGGTGGCAGGCTTAGCTTTTAAGTGCCTGATGGGGCATTGTGACAAAAGGTAAACCTGAGCTTCCTGCAAGATAATTCTCTAGGTATTGAAAAAGTCTGTTTTATAAGAAATGATTGAAGAAAAGACCTTACCTATAATGTTAACAGTTGGAAAACCATGCCTCTTCCTGGCTGCACAGGTACAAACTCCATAAATTCTGAAAGCCATGGAGCCAAGTGATTGCGCTATCTTGTAAAAATCTCTGAAATAACTGAATTTCAGCAAAAACAATATATGGCATGAGAAACGGCATGAAGTCATAATGGCCGCTCTCACATCTCCCCTGACAGGTGGTTATGTTACAGAATCTACAGACCTCTCACAGAGGCGGCTATCAGATCCAGGCACACCAATGGGGAGAGGGAGAAAGAATGGTGATTTTAACATATTAATGATATGAAGTCAAAGACTGTCTTCAGGGGAGAAAAAATTATGGTGACATACTCAAAGTTGTTATACTTTTAGAGGTCATTTTCTCACCATTTTTTAACAGCTTATCTCGAAGGAAAAGAACACCACCCAGGGGAAAATGAAACCAAAGATTTATTTATAATACAAAACACACATCATCTTCAGACTCCTAGAAAGTTCTACTAGAAGCTTCTTGCTCAAATCAATTGGCTGAGCCATTTTATTTCAAATAGGTAAGTAAGGTCCTCCCTTTGATGTTTCTGAACTTTCTGTCTTAGCCCCCTCCCCCAAAAAGGCAACTCAATCTTGGACATAAGAAGTCCACATCCCGTCCCCCTCCCCTTCCCCCTGTCCTCTCCCACCACACTCCCACACCAGGAGATGTCAGCACCAGCTCCACCTCCCATCCTCAATGGCTGGTACCTTTGACCAACTATTTCTATCTCTCCAGGCTTCTATTTCTTTTCTATAACAAGGATGGTGGCCATTTGTCTTAGGTACCAACTGCACATCAGGCATTGGGCTAAGAATGTTTTACACTTAATTCAACCTCACAAACACCCAGTGAATTGCCATGAGGGTCAAGGAAGTTAAGACTCATGCCAATATTTTAGATAGGAAAAGGCAAAACAGGGATTTAAACCAAGGAGCTACCCAACTCCCAAGTCCTTGTTCTTTGATCTTTCCCTATCTCTTTCATAAAAAGAAAGTGCCGGCATGCTGACTGCTAAAGGTCCTACAGATCTGACATCTGATTTCCAATAGCTTTCATCTCCAGGTCCAGAATTTCATCATCTGAACTCATCTTGCCCATGCCTAATTATTTGCCTGCAGCATGCTCTGGACAGGAGAAGACAGGGATCTGAGGATCAGGGCGTCTCTGGCACTAGTACTGAATTTGCTTCTCTCCACCTGATGTCTCCCATGTGGCTGGGCCTCTGTGCTTCCTGTCACCTGCCTGCCTGCCTGCATATGTGCCAGCCCTCAGCTCCCTTCATCCAAGATCTCAGGTCACTTCCCAGCCAGTATGCAGGAGAAAGGTTTAAAAAGCAGCCTATACTAAAAACCTTAAGATAATTCATTCGGACACTCTGCTTGATGCTTCATGCCTCAGTAACATTATGCATTAATTCAGTAACGTCTCAAAAATCACCATGTTTATTTATTCATTCACTTGTCCGGTGAAATATTGAGCACCTTCTCTTTGCTAGACACGGGTGGCAGTGAGATAACATTAGCCACATTTATATACATATGTGGACATGTCAAGCAAAGCACAAAGTGGCAGAGAGCAAAGATTTTCAAGTCTGTCTTAAGCCTGAAATGATTATAACGGGATAATGCTCTCAAAACATCTCCAATAACTTATTGGCTCCATACCCAACAATACAAAAAGTGCTTTCACATACATTATTTCATTTAACTCATCAAGTCTACTATTTATTTTTAAAGAAAATAGTGTCCTTATATTTCCAAAATGCTGGGCAGTACAATCAAGTAAATTTTATCGCGAGTAGCTCAGAGTGTGCTGTGCTTAGTTCCTCGGTCCTGACTGACTCTTTGCAACCCTTTGGACTGTAGTCCATCAGGCTCCTCTGTCCATGTGATTTTTAAGACAAGAATACTGGAGTGGGTTGTCATTTCCTCCTCCAGGGAATCTTTCTGACCCAAGGTTTGAACTGACATCTCCTGTGTCTCCAGCCCTGTAGGTGGATTCTTAACCCACTGAGCCACATCACCTTTCAAAACTTTTGATGATCCACAGACCTTCAAGGAGAAGGACAGAGTCCTACCCTATCTGCCCATCTGTGCGAAAAGTACCAGGACCACAGTCACCTCACAAACAGCAAATGTTCTTTATCCAAACTAGGGCCATTTCTTAAGCCACCCACTTTAATTCAGTTCAACATACGTGTACTCAATTTCATCTTTATGCCAGAATTTACTTTTTTTTTTTTATCCTACATAAAGTATATACTCCTAGGGATCTCAGTCTGGTCGTTAGGGGGCGGATAGAGAAGCCCGTGGACAGAGGAGCCTGGTGGGCTGCCATGGGGTCGCACAGAGGTGGACAGGACTGAAGTGACTTAGCAGCAGCAGAGAATGGCAACAGGGAGGAAAAAAATGAAGATCATTTCCAGGTTACAGAGAGTAGCTTGATGCTGATGTGTGGATACCCAGACCCCATATTGCCACAGTTTTACATGAGAAATAATAAATCTATATTTTGTTTAGTCATCTTAGGGCTTCCCTGGGGGCCCAATGGTAGAGAACCTCCTGCCGATTCAGGATACGTGAGTTCAATCCCTGGGTCGGGAAGATTCCCCAGGAGGAGGAAATGGCAACCTAGTCCAGTAATCTTGCCTGGAAAATCCCATGGACAGAGGAGCCTCAAGGGCTATAGTCCATGGGGTCGCAAAAGAGTTAGACACAACTTAGTAACTAAACGACAACAACAGTGACCTTAAGTTTTAGTTGTTGCCATCTAATTCAAATGTGTGTTTGTCCCGAATATAATCAGAACCAAACACAATAGGTCTCCAAGCAACATTCAGGCTGCAGACAGCTGACATATCCTGCCTGGATCAGAACAACAAATGTAACAGGAGAGTTGGAAAAGCTTCACAAGAGGCACTGACTTTTCCTGTTTCCAAATCAGTAAGAGAAAAAGCAAAAGAGGGATTTTGAAGAAGAAAAAAAATCAACTGTGAGAGAGCGGCAGTGACAGGTGTTAACAAGAAAAGTTAATGTCTTTGGTAGAAATACTAGTAATATACAGAAAAAGCTTGACCTGGTCTTCCACACAAGCTGTGTAATCTCTGCCAAGCTACTGAATCTCTGCGTCTCACTTTCCTCGTCTAGAAAATGTGCTAGCAAAGACCAAGCCTCAGAAACATGTCATCCATTCTTATTGTTATAGAGGTGATGGGAGGCCCTTCCCAAAGTAAAAATGTGCTACATGAGAAAAGGAAAGCTCCAAAAGCTGCAAACACAAGGCAAAACTTTTAGCAAATTGCTTTCCAGTGGCTTAATCTGATTGTAGGCATGTTACTTAACCAGCTGAGCCACCAAGGAAGCATTATTTAACCCATCTACACCTTAATTCCTGGTTTGGCAGGAGGGGAAAAAACAAAACTACTTACCTCCCAAGATTTGGGGATAGAAGCACTTTGCACACTATTATGTGTCAAATATTCCAATTATGAGCCCAAATATTAAATACAAAATCTCTATTTCACAAAATACATGCATAAAACCACCCGGAAGCACATGAGAAAGTGGTTCCCTGTTGCTCAGACAACCCCCTGCTTATTATCATGTGCTTCCAAAGTACCTTCACTCCCAACAAGCTCCCTGGTCCTCACATCCCCCAGGGGATAGGAGTTCAAAGACTTTTCTCCCCATTTTACAGACGAAGATTTAGAAACTGGGTCTCTGAACTCCTAACCCAAACACATCCCCATGGACCACCCTGCCTGTCTATAGTAGCATATTTAATCCTAGGGAGAAAGGCCTACAAAATCTTAATATAGGAGTCTGCCGAATTCTTTTAATTTTCAGTCATTGCTTATTAATATGGCCAGTACAGGCAGACTTGGGGCTAATACTAGAGAAATTGAAAAGCAAAAAGTAACTATAATTACCCTAATGCTTCTAACAGAGCTACACAATGGACGCAGAATTATGTACAGAAGGGAGAAAATTGTATTAGACACCTCTAAACCTTTGAAATTGTATTACTTAGAACCTTGGCAAGTGAGCAGGAAGCATTTAAAGACGATTAAGATGAATTTCCCATTTGGTATACTACTTAATTTGCAGGAAAATATTTGGCCGTCACCTTCAGTGTAAACGGCCTTCGAAGGGCCTTCCACAGTGAAAGCACAGTCTGCTCAGGACAAAGCCCTAAGCTTTTGTACCACTGCCAGCAGCAGGGGCCAGGTGACCAAACCCTGACAGGGACCAAACTCCCCTGGAATCTGAGTCACTCTTCTGAGAGCCACAGGAGATCTGAGCTTCTCCGTGTGTCTTGTGACATAATACCAGGACTCCCTCAAATGAGAACAGAAACCACTCTCCAGACACTCCCTCGAAAACTAAATAACTGCCCCCAAACCAGCCACTGCAGCAGGTCTCCATGTCTATCCCAGAAACTTTAAACATAGAGCTATTTGACAGAAATTTTGGTATCAGTTAAGAGAGGGATGATTCCACTTAAGGAATTCTAGCATCATATACTAGGGTATCCCAATTTCTTCGTTTGACAGCTGGAGAAAGCTGGGGCTGGAGAGAGGAAGTGACTTGCTGAAGATGAAGACACACAGCGAGTAATGGAATGAGGTAGCCGATGTCCGTGATACAAAATGATATTCCTTTTCCTGGAACACCTGAGGAACATCCTAAACAATCTGAGCCTTGCTGAGGCAGGCTTTGCTGGCCATCTCTCAGAGCCAGCCCAGGCATCTCCCACACCCAGGCTCTACTTTCCTCAACTGGTTTTGGAGTCCAGCATATTGTCACCCAGCTTTTTTTATCAGCCCTCGACCTGGTTCCCCTGAAGACAAATAACAGAGCCTTTTCTGTCTTGGAGATCTCAACTTCTCATCACAAGCTGCTGGAATCTTTTAAGAGGCTCCCCAAGAGGTGCAGCGGTAAAGAATCCGTCGGAGAATGCAGGAGATGCAAGAGATGTGGATTAGACTCCTGGGTCAGGAAGATCCCCTGGAGTATGAAATGGCAACCCACTCCAGTATTCTTGCCTGAGAAATTCCATGGAGCCTGCTGGGCTCCAGTCCACGGGGTCACAGAGAGTTGGACACAGCTGAGCCAGTGAGCACAGACACACACACAGGAATCTTACAAACTTGCTGCCCATGATCCATAATGTACGGACTAATTGTTTTTCCTGAGAAAAATCCCTCAAACAGGAGATGAAGCTCCATCCCTGCATTCACACTCCTTCCTCCCACACTCCATCCCTCCACCTCCCACCTGAGCAGCAGGAACAAGCATCTGACTAGAGCTGCCCCATGCCATCTCTCAAAGGGAAGGCTCCTTTAGGCTTCTTCTCATCTAATCACAACACAAAAACGGTAAGATTGAGAAGAAAGATAAGGATTGGCCAAAAAAAAAAAAAAAAAAGCTCCTCTTTATCTGCCTTCTTGGAGCATATTCTCAAGCCCTTTCCAGCCTCTTCAAGATTCTTCTTGGCATCCAATTCATCATCAACTCCAAGCTGATCATCAGTCCTCTCCACACAACCAGCCCGTCACAGGGATTTCCTACAGAGGCAAGAAATGAAGAGAAGTGGAAGGAGTGGGAGGACCTGCTAGGAATCTATCCCTGGCCCCTGCATCCCAAGGGACATGTAAGAGTGACAGTCTTTTCCTAATGCTTTTAGTTCCGGTTCAGTGCCCACCTTCTTCACTTTACCACCAGGTGCCCAATCTCCAGTACCACTCTGAATTCTCAAAAGGATTAGTGTAACCTTAAACTACATAAGCAGACTTTAAGAGAATGTTCCATATTCTCCTATACCCGAATACATATTGCAACCATCTCCAAGTCAGGTCTCCCCAAAACTATTTCCCTAAATGAAAACTATTAGTATAAGCATCAGATTTAAAACTTCAGCTTTATTTTAGTTACTTTAATCCAGCCAAGCCAAGAGGTTTCCGATCCATGTAGCCCATCATTACTGGGGAGGTTGCTCTGTTCCCCTTCTGAAGGCCACTTGGGCTGGATTCACAGACTGACGAATTAAGAATCATGCTGATTGGTCCTACACTTTTGGAAATTTCTGAGAAACAAATAAAGGCAGAAGAAATTTCTTTTAGTTTCCTGGAAAACCTAGCCTTTTATTTATAAAAGTTAAAAAAAAAAATCAATAGGAGCCCCACTGTACCTACTTCAGAAAATGTTCAACCAAAATATTTGTCAAAAGAATCACACTAGACCTGCATTCAGACAACTGCATTCAGCCTGTTCACAGACTGACCTATTAATCCCATTTAGAGGAAGTAAAAAAGGATTTTCAGCCAAAATCTAGAAGAAAAGGGCAGTTCCATGTACTGAGTTCCTCATTAACATATTAAACAAGCACTAATTTGATCCTTAAAAAAACCCTACGAAGTTGGCATTCTCTTCAAAATCTTTAAAAATTAAAACAGAGTATCAAATTGAAAGATGAAATATTCTCTTATCCATGCTTTATGAACAAAGGATCAGACAGGATAGTTGGCTCAAAGTCACACAAGACACAGTTAAGGTCACATGACCATCCAGTAACTGATTCAGATCTGCCTGACCCCAAAGTCTACATTTTTGTTCTCCAGTGTCCACCTTGGTGCTTGTGATCTCAGAGACTGACCTCCTGTTTATTCCCTTTTCTGTGGCATTGATGCCTACCCTGCCTTCCAGATCCAGAATGACAAAAATAACTGGTACGCTTCTTCTCAAACAATAAAATTTGTTTGATCCACAAGTCTGGATACAAAGATATTGCTGCTAAAAACTAAATCCTCCATGCTAGCCTGGTATCCTGTTAGCATTTCATAAATGTGAGCAATGCTATGGCTGGCTAGTTACTGAGCATCTCCACAGGCAATCAGGCAGCTCCAATTGTTTGATATTAGGAGTTCAACTTTGGGGTTTCTTGGGTGTCACTGCAGGAGCTTGCCTATGGCCAAGGGACCTCCAACAGGAGCAGAGGACACGAGATGTTAGGATTAAAGCTGCCTCCAGACATGGCGTGGGTAAGAAAGGGTCCAGGAAATCAATAGCTCTTCTCATATTTCTACACTGAACATCAAAGTATAACAGTAAATGATAGATTCCTCCATAACAGAGAAAGAGAAACAAGACCAGGAAAAAGGAGACAGGGGAGTTAATAACAAACGTTCCATTAGACTAAACAATCTTCCTTCTGGAGATCAACAACTCTGTGAGGCTTCAGAGGTACTTACTCTAAAAATGACAAATGACAAAACTGAAGTTTAGAGAAGTTATCCAGTTTGTTCAAGGTCACTAAGCTAGTCAGTTAACAGTGAGGAGCCAAAGATACAGGTTTCCTGACTCTGGACCCAGGCAGAGCTGGAGGTGGCTTCACACACATATTGTTAAAGTCACTGGGTTTCTCGTTTCCATTCTACTGGGAATTTGCTATATGACAAACCAGAAAAAGGGGGGCACTTCTAAAGGACACAGCTGCTGTCCAGTACCAGGTGACTATGAACAGGAAATAAGGTATAGTCCTCATTTTTCAAATTGGAAATCTAGCTCTGTGAAAAACCTGCCAACTTTTAAATGTTTGTTCTATTTGAAAATACCATGTTGGTTGAATCAAATACATATAGGAGAAACGAAGCCCACAGGAAACTAGTTCTAAATCTGATGCAAATTTGTATAGTAAAAGGCCAGACCATGTGGCTAGTTCCTGACTAAAAGGCCACAAAGGCATGGGGTTATTGGTGCCATAAATCCATGTGTTCACCAAGCACTCTCTCTCAAGCATACATACTACTATTTTTCAAGTATACATAGATGCTATTATGGAAAAAACTCAAAGTCATTTACGTGGTGAGCTAAATTCATAGGTGCTTTCCATAACTACTCATTTTTCTCCAATAAACTGACAGTAAAAATATAACCACTACCATTTGAATGCTCATCAGTTTTTAATTAAAGAAAAAACCCTCATGTTTAGAAAAGGTTGGAAAATATTGAACTAGATAATATCTAAAGCATACACATTTTAATTCCATGGCTGTAAGCTGCAAAGAGGTGGGAGTCTAAGAAGATAAGTCCCTTGAACACACCAAGGTATATATCCTTAAAACTTACCACACATAAGGTCATCTCAGTGGCTATTGTGACCTGTATTCTACCTAACTGCTCAAGTTCAAGAACAAAAGTGAAATAGCCATTCATACTAACAATGTTTATTGAACAATTACATTTCAGGCAAGTAGAAAAAGAAAAATAATAATAGGTCCAAGACAAGCTATCATTGAGCTTTATCGACAACAGGAAATGTCAGACACCAATAATACAAACTCATAATGGATCAGTGCAATTAAGACACCTGTGAAGCTAGGGTGCAGGTTCAGGAGAATATGACCGGTCCTGGGCTAGCCTGAAGGGCCTCCTGGAGAAGTAACATTTGGATTAAACTGAGATCATCTAGGGAAGTAGAAGTGACAGCGTTGGCTGCATGGGCGAGTGGAGGAGGGATGGGGCATTTCAGGGAGGGCCTTAGTGGTGGGGATGTGGTATTTCTAAAGAACTGAAAGGCCAGAGTGGCTGAAACCAAGAGTGTGCAGGCATCTGAGGTGGGTCTTAAAAAGGCCGAAAGAGACAGACACAGAGGCCTTCTACTCCTATTCAGAATGTTTAGGTTTTTAAGAGAGACTGCATGACAGTACCTTACACGGCACTGCTCTCTCAAAGCAGGTGTACAAGAAATATACAGTGAAACTGAAGGGGTGGCAGGAGGGGACACCAGAGATGTAAGCAGGAGCTGGGTCCCCAACCCGCTGTAAAATACGCTAAGGAGTCTGAACTTCACGTGAAGAATGACAGGTTGTCCCTGAGGGCTTAGGCCTATTTAAAAGGTGACTTAGTGTGGAGAATGGATTTAAGGGATGTGAGACTCAAAGCAGAAAACCCAGGGAGATTCCTGCAGTAACCCAGGAAACAGACAGTAATGGCCTGAACTAAGGTGGTGACCGTGGGAATGGAAAGAAGAAAACAGAGTCTAAAGGAGGAGGCAGAATGGACAGACCTCAGTTCCTTTTCAGCTTTGGAGTGGGAGCACGAGAGAGGGGCTCAGGATGACTTTCCAGTTCGTCTTCTGACTCTGGTGAAAGGTGGTGTGGTTGCTTGAGGAGGAGAATAGATTCACGCTGGACCCTCAGTGCATGACACCTTTGGGTTAACTGAGTGGAACTGTCCAAAAGCCAGTCAAATCCAGGCTGGGGCACAGGCTCAGGAGGCAGCAAGATCCTCAACAACAGCATCAGAGAAAGTATCAGCAGAGAAGGAGCAGAAGCATCGTCAAGGGCTGGACAAAGAAATACAAGTCCATCCCTCAAATGGGGATGGAGGAAAAAGGAGAAAACCAGCAAAAGTACATTGCCATGGAAGCCAAGGGGGGAGAGTGTAGGAGAGACTGATTGACAAGGTCAAGCTGGAGAAGGAAAGACAAACCACAGCGGCATGTTGTTCCCTTGGGCTGGTTGGCATTATTTCCTTCAGGGCATTAATCTACCTATTTTTTTCACTGTCCATCTCCTTCTA
Source organism: Redunca redunca (assembly GCA_006410935.1). Lineage (NCBI taxonomy): Eukaryota > Metazoa > Chordata > Mammalia > Artiodactyla > Bovidae > Redunca > Redunca redunca. The sequence goes on along the minus strand of SJYQ01104729.1, from coordinate 9,945 downwards.
AGACTTGTAACCCAATAACATGAAGATTTGTTCTTCACTATATTCCTACTGCCCACAGAGGACTTGTTGCACAGCAGTTCTCTAAGATCTCTTTTGAAGGAATGTATGGAGAATGCATGGGTGCATGTTTAGGAATGAACTGGTAACAAAGGAGAAACTGCAGATGAAAGGAGCAGAAATCATCCCCCAGGAAGAGGGCTGGGCTGGCAGAGAGGATAGGACCCAGGAGACAGAAACAGAAGTAGGCTGGTCTTAAATGATACTCAGAAAGATCATTTCCCATCCATCCTTTTCCCCGAGAACCAGAGATTATAAAATTCTCTCCCATGACTTTCTACACGGCCATTCCCCTGAGATTTTATTCCAGGAAAATCATGAGTAAGTAGTTAGCGGATGAGGCTTCCAGTTCTAATCCTGTGCGTCGTGAGCACGAGATTTTCAAGAAGTGACCTCATCCCAGTGACTGATTTTTTTACAGCATGATGCCAGTGTGCTTCAGCGGTTTAGGTCGAGACAGTGTACAAACATCTGCCCTGACAGACCAGAGAAACAGGACAGGGTTTTGATTAAAGAATCATTCACTTTTCAAAAGTAGTCACTCACCATACTAAAGAGAAGGGTCCCTCAGTTCACTTAAAACCCAGTTCAGTTTATAAATTTTGATTTCGTAGTAAATGTCCTAAGAGTACTTTTGACATCTGCCTTTCACTGAAAAAAAGATCAGCTCCTCATTCTCCCTTCCCAGTGATAACCTTAACTATGTCCTAATTAAATGTTCTAAATCTGGAATGATATGGGGGGAAAGGGCAGTTGCAGAGCCTGTGCCTTCATAAGACTTGCCCTAATTTACTTAGCATCAAGGGCCCAGTTGACCTTTATCCAGCCTTAAATCAATCAATTAGCTGAGACACACCTTTCTTTCAAAATGGGGAGACCACATGGATAAGATGATATTTCACACAAATCACTTTCAATAAACATAAACCACAAGCACTAGAAGAATGTTTGCCCTGAGGCTGCCAAGAAAGGCCAAATGATAGAATAAAAAGGCTCTGGACCAGAAGCCGGAAGAATCATATTAGCAACTGGCTTGCACTGGAAAATCACACCAACCTCTTCTCTACTCTGCCCACCATTCCCTGCCTTCCATCATCTCCATCAACAATGAATACCACCTCATGTTTTATGCCAGAGCTTCCTAGGTGATGCAGTGGTAAATAATCCATCTGCCAAAGCAGGAGATGCAGGTTTGATACCTGGATCAGGAAAACCCCCTGGAGAAGGGAATGGCAACCCACTGCAGTAATCCTGCCTGTAAAATCCCATGGACAGAGGTGCCTGGCCGGCTACAATCCATGGGGTCACAAAGGGTCAGACACGACTGAGGAACTGAGCACAACACACGTTTTACACCAGCAACCAGCACAGAACCTAGCACAGTGATGGGACTCATGTTATGGAAAGGTATAAGGGGTTAAAAGCCCAGCTACTTAGGTTTGAATCTAGCCTCTCACCAGCTTAAGCAGGTAACTTAACTACTGTAATTTATCAGGAAAGTGAGGATGGTAGCAGCACCCCCATTACAGAGTTGTTGTTGAGATTAAATGTGTTAATGATTACAAAGCACTTGCAACAATGCTCAATAAACAGCAGGGAAGAGTTTCCCATATAATCATTATCACTGTCGTGGCCAGTGTGACCTCGAGCAAGTCACTGTCCACCACAGGGTTAAATTTCCCCATCAGCAGTATGATGGGGTGGATGAACTAATCTCAGGAAGATCCCCACTAGCTTAACTCCTCTGTAATTCTCTGAATCCTATTACAGCTCTCTAAATCCTCCTAAGGTTCTGAGCTCTCAGACCAGCAGCAGAGAAGGAAGATCACCAGGAGTCTTACCAGCCCACAGAGCTGGACCCAGTATCTCACAGTCTACTCCGCCAGCCCCCTTCCTTACTGTAGATAACAGACTATTTAGAGATGAAAATATTCACTGTGATACTCAAACTGTACAGACAGCAGAGATGTGAGAAAAGGACACACATCCGGGGGGCGGGAGGGGAGTAACAAACTAGGAACAAAGACAAAAAGCGAACATGACACCCCAGAAACGCACTGTACCCACCAGGTTATTTCTTTAGCATTCTTCATCTGATAGCAATTAAAAAACTTCAAACTACAAGGCAGCTGTGTAGCAGGGAAACATACCCTACCTAGAGGTACAGCTTCTCAAAGTGACTTTAATCCCAGGCAAGTGCTCCCCAGGGAGCAGGCACTGCTGAGGCAAATCTTAGGTGCAAACACCTTTCTCAGGAAGCAGCCACTTGCTGGACATTTTACCTCCCCTGCACTCTGCCCAAAAGCAGTCAAGAGTCAGAGTCAAGAAGATCAAGGTCCTTTTCCATTCTGGGTCTGTTTCCATTTCTGTAAAATGGAGGAGGGAGGAACTCAGGCCACCTAATTTCCAAGTTTCCTAACAGCAATGAAATTGTATTCCATCAACGATTTCCACTTTACAGGAGAAGTTTTTCTTAATGAGGTTAAAAAAGAAGATCCATAGTTATTTGCTAATTTTCTGCCTGAAGCTAGATTTCTTGGGTTCACATTCCCAGTCTACCACTAGCTCTGTGACTTTAGGCAAATTACTTAATTTCTCTGTGTTTCGGATAGCTCATCAGTAAAGAAGAAATAACACCTTTCTCATAGGGTGCTGTTAGCATTAACTTAGGTAATAGACATAAAGTATAAAGCACTTTGAACTATTCATATTGGAGTGTGGCTATTATTTTCAATTATAGTTTTCTGATTCAAAGGGAAAATTTACTTGGAAACGGTATCCTAGAAGTAACACAAACACACACAGAGAGCAGGTAGACGAGAATCCTGGGTTCTAACCATGATTCTGCCCCCAGACTAGCTGTATGTAATGAATGAACACTGGCCCTTCTCTAGGCCACAGATTACAAATCAGAAGTGATAAACTGGCAGCCATGGTGTTCTGTCTGACCTACAAGGGAGGTGAGAGGTGATCTCCTTCACCAGTGCAGCCCCCTACTCCCCAGCATCCCTGACTCTGAAATCAAGAACCACCTGGAACTCACCGCACTGCCCACCACTTTCCTTACCGCCCAGTCCCTGATGGGCTTTTGGCTCCCAGGCTAGGATTCAGAGAGACAACCCCTTCTCCAGGGGCTAGGAGCCCCTGGATGACCATATGCCAGTGGGACTGTGTTGTTCCAGATCAGAAACACAGCCTGCAGGAAAGCAGGCTGCACACACCAAGGGCACAGTTGAAAGAACAAACTGTTGATTTTCTTTATTAATCACATCACCATTCGCATAAGCAGCTGTTATTATGAGCAGCTGCAGCTGCTAAAAGGCTGATCTTTAAGCAGGCTAGAAAAGTGCTTCCAAGTTGCATACCAACAATGGGCAAGTACAGACCTGCAGTCTATTGGCTTGGTTCTTCCTACTGGTCCTCAATGCCTCTCTCTGGACCAGAAATCCTTCTTCTTCCATATCCTGGCATGGCATGGGATAAGAGAGGTTTCTAGAATCAGCTTAATACAAAGAATTTGAGGTGAATGTTAAAGGACTTCAATCTGATTCCACCCAAACTATTTAGTGACCCTGAGTGCATTACTTCTCTTGATTATCAGTCTCTTCCTATGTTAAAATACAGATAATAATAATACCTACTTTTGGGGGTTGTTGTAAGAAGTCAAAACTAGATTATGCCCATGAAAGTATTTTGTAGACTGTGGAAGTCCAGATAAAAAATAAAAGCTTATCTTCCCATGAAAACTGCAGTTTGACCCATAAATCATCTAATACAGAATTCACTGTTGCTGACTTAGGGCTATCAGAGGTGAAATCAGAGAATCACATGGCTATAAAGGGCCTTTTGAAGACCTGTAATGCAACTTTGACTGTGTGGATCACAATAAACTGTGGAAAATTCTGAAAGAGATGGGAATACCAGACAACCTGACCTGCTTCTTGAGAAACCTATATGCAGGTCAGGAAGCAACAGTTAGAACTGAACATGGAACAACAGACTGGTTTCAAATAGGAAAAGGTGTACATCAAGGCTGTATATTGTCACCCTGCTTATTTAACTTATATGCAGAGTACATCATGAGAAACGCTGGGCTGGAAGAAGCACAAGCTGGAATCAAGATTGCCGGGAGAAATATCAATCACCTCAGATATGCAGATGACACCACCCTTATGGCAGAAAGTGAAGAGGAACTAAAAAGCCTCTTGATGAAAGTGAAAGAGGAGAGTGAAAAAGTTGGCTTAAAGCTCAACATTCAGAAAACGAAGATCACGGCATCCGGTCCCATCACTTCATGGGAAATGGATGGGGAAACAGTGACAGACTATTTTGGGGGGCTCCAAAATCACTGCAGATGGTGACTGCAGCCATGAAATTAAAAGACGCTTACTCCTTGGGAGGAAAGTTATGACCAACCTAGATAGCATATTCAAAAGAAGAGACATTACTTTGCCAACAAAGGTCCATCTAGTCAAGGCTATGGTTTTTCCAGTGGTCATGTATGGATGCGAGAGTTGGACTGTGAAGAAAGCTGAGCACCAAAGAATTGATGCTTTTGGACTGTGGTGTTGGAGAAGACTCTTGAGAGTCCCTTGGACTGCAAGGAGATCCAACCAGTCCATTCTGAAGGAGATCCACCCTGGGATTTCTTTGGAAGGAATGATGCTAAAGCTAAAACTCCAATACTTTGGCCACCTCATGTGAAGAGTTGACTCATTGGAAAAGACTCTGATGCTGGGAGGGACTGGCGGGGAGGAGAAGGGGACGACAGAGGATGAGATGGCTGGATGGCATCACCGACTCGATGGACATGAGTTTGAGTGAACTCCAGGAGTTGGTGATGGATAGGGAGGCCTGGTGTGCTGCGATTCATGGGGTCGCAAAGAGTCAGACACGACTGAGCAACTGAACTGAACTGAACGCAACTTTTCTACACTGTCTCCCCTCTCCTCCAGTCCTGGAATGCTACCAATAAGAGCCCAAACAAAGGATGGCCCCATTTGAGAAACCTCCACTTGCAGGAAACTTGCTCCATTCCAAGGCACGCAGTTCATTCCATCTACCATTGGCTTAATCTGAACACAGACCACTTTATCTTGTAGAGGCCAAGTCAGACTTGCTGTAATTTAAGCACCCTTGAAAGTTCTCAAATGTACCCACCCCAGGGCCTTTGCACATGTTGTTCCATCTACCCGAATACTCTTTCATCTGTCCTCAGATGACCAGGTCCTTCTTATCCTTTTAGTTCAAATCTGTCTACTCCAGAGAAACCTTCTCTACGACTCTTCACTCCATCCTACCCAGTTACCGTCTATCATGGTGATCTGTGGTTTTTCTTTTTATTTTTCCTGCTTGTGTGTTTATATCTTGCTGAATTCCCCAGAGAACCTAAGTCCCATGAAGACTTATGAGAGACTTGCTTCTCTTATTCACCACCTTGCGCTCTTACGATACAATAGTTGCACCACAGTAATCACATTAGTCCATGACAGACACTCAAACATATGTTGAGTGAATTTATGAATTCATGAATGAATGCTTAATTCTATGCACATTGTAGATATTTAAATACTCAGAACAGAAACCTAAATAAGGTTTATACCAACTCTCACTACTGACAACTTACAAGTAGTAATCATGTCTTCTTGTGTTGAGAAAAAATATATAAAAAAATAAACAAATTGAATAACAGCTCCCCCAGCTTTACTCATACCAGCACTGTCCCTAGTAATCTGTCTCTTTATCTCATGCAAAGGGAATTCATGAAAAGGCACTTAAGTGCACGAAAAATAGATAGCTGTTTCCTGGAGACAGGGCTTGACACAATGGCATAATTATGAACTGTCCTTAAAGAGATCACTCAGCTGGCAAGTAGTCAACCAGGCCCATTGTAAATGCTGTCACAGACCCTCAGAACCAGATGAGCGAGGCTAATAACCAGACATGAAGAATGCACATCTATAGGGTATGTACTAAGCCATGGTACTCTCACTCACTATATACCCCTGGGCCAGTAGAGAGTAGAAAAGCCTGGAGAGGTATGAAAATTGCTACCCTTGCCTGGTCTGGGGACATAGACTCACCTCAGCAAACATGAAAGATGTCTGGGGAGAAAAGCCACAGGTTCTTGGCAGGCTATGTGCTAGAGCAGAAAATACTGGAGATCTGGGTGGAGTCCTATTCTATAACTTCCAACTGAGTCATATCACCTTCCAGCATCTCAGTATTCCCATCTGTAAATGGAGGTTACTAGTTCCTACACAATCTTTCTCAGAGGCTAGTCCAAAGAATAAAGCCACACCATACCAGATGCTAACGCATGTTGTAATCCACAAAAACGTACTGTTAATTTACAAAGCACTGCACAAAAATAAATTATTGATGGCAAATTATAGTAGTTTATAATCATAAATAATTGCTGCAATTACAATTCCAGAATAGGCATCTGAACACCTGGAGGTTGACTGATAAGCACAAGGAACACCTTCATGGGAAAGATGACTTATGCTTTCTGTGCATCCTTTAAAGCTCCAAGCATGGGCATGCAAGAGGTTCACAAGTACCCCAGATGCCTAGGGAAGAAAATTCTGGATCTACAAGAAAGAGCACGTTTCCACAATTCACCATTTGCTGCTCTCAGACAACAAGCTACAGCAATTACCTGAGATATCCCTTAAACCGCCCTATCTAAGTCTCAAGGATAAATTATTAAAATCTTAGAAGAAACTTCCCTACCATAAACAGAGACCAGATCAAGATTTCCATCCTTGACTCCAGAGAAGATGTCATAATATGGCTTAATGAGAGGTAGCCATTATATAAAGAGACATGTCAGAAAGCCCCCGTGCCTTAAATTGCTGTTTAGTTGTTAAGTTGTGTCTCTTTTGTGACCCCATGGACTGCAGCCTGCCAGGCTCCTCCGTCCATGAGATTTTCCAGGCAAGAATCCTGGAGTGGGTTGCATGATATAAAAAGCTTTGCACAGAAGGGCTCTTTTAAAATGCATCAAGTCACTAAACTCTGTTAGTACCTACTGTTTACATAACTCCACTCAGTGCTGCAAAGATAAGTGAACAGGTATTATTCAGCCTATAGCATGGGGAATTGTGCACCAAGGGCTATAAAAGGGGACTGGTGTTGGAAGAACACAGAGGAAAAGGAAATTTTTTTCCTCCTGGGAGAAATACAGGAAAGCTTCATGAGTCAAGTGGAATTTGAGTTAGGAGAAGAAAACAAAAGAGATGGGAATATCAGGCCATCTGACCTGTCTCTTGAGAAACCTATATGCAGGTCAGGAAGCAACAGTTAGAACTGGACATGGAACAACAGACTGGTTCCAAATACGAAAAGGAGTATGACAAGACTGTATATTGTCACCCTGCCTATTTAACTTCTATGCAGAGTACATCATGAGAAATGCTGGACTGGAAGAAGCACAAGCTGGAATCAAGATTGCCGGGAGAAATATCCATCACCTCAGATATGCAGATGACACCACCCTTATGGCAGAAAGTGAAGAGGAACTAAAAAGCCTCTTGGTGAGGCTTTCCTCACCTGTGGTACATGACCACAGGAAAAACCATAGCCTTGACTAGATGGACCTTAGTCGGCAAAGTAATGTCTCTGCTTTTGAATATACTATCTAGGTTGGTCATAACTTTTCTTCCAAGGAGTAAGCGTCTTTTAGTTTCATGGCTGCAGTCACCATCTGCAGTGATTTTGGAGACCCCAAAAATAAAGTCTGACACTGTTTCCACTGTTTCCCCATCTATTTCCCACAAAGTGATGGGACCGAATGCCATGATCTTTGTTTTCTGAATGTTGAGCTTTAAGCCAACTTTTTCACTCCCTTCTTTCCGATACTACTATGGTCTGTTACCTACTTTTATAATGAAAGGAAATGCAATACTGCAGTTGTTGTTCAGTCGCTCAGTCATGTCCAACTCTTTGCGACCCCATAGACTGTAGCATGCCAGGCTTCCCTGTTCTTCACCATCTCCCAGAACTTGCTCAAACTCATGTCCACTGAGTCAGTGATGCCATTCAACCATCTCATCCTCTGTTGTCCCCTTCTCCTCCTGCCTTCAATCTTTCCCAGCATCAGGGTCTCTTTTAATAAGTCAGTTCTTTTCATTACATGGCCAAAGTATTAGAGCTTTAGCATCAGTCCTTCCAATAAATACTCAGCTTTGATTTCCTTTAGGATTGACTGGTTTGATTGCACTCCAAGGGACTTGCAAGAGTCTTCTGCAACACCACAGTTTAAAAGCATTAATTTTGGGGCACTCAGCCTTCTTTATGGTCCAACTCTTACATTTAGCCATGACTACTGGAAAAACCATAGCTTTGACTATATGGACCGTTGCTGGAAAAGTGATGTCTCTGCTTCTTAATATGCTGTCTAGGTTTGGCATAGCTTTTCTTCCAAGGAGCAAGCATCTTTTAGCAGTCAATAAAAATAAAGATGTAATTTTTCCCTTTTCAAGTTCAGAGATTCAAAGTTATTGTTTCCAAGGACCCAAGTTAACAAATTTGGATAGAGAAAACGGCCCAAACAAAAGGTAAGGCAGGCCAAACCCTCAAATCTCACCAACAAGAAGATTCTTCATCCCTCAATCGTTCTATTACAAAGTGTCCTGTAATTTCCAAAACAGTATATTTTTTAAATAAAACATGAGTGAAAGAGGCTAGAAAACATCTTTCCACAGGTTATACACAGTTTCTTTCTAAAAGTGGAGTAGATGATAGCATATTGGTAAGTTTATTAAGAAATATATATATATATGCAATAGGATTATGTATGTAAAACTGTATCCAAGTATAAGTGACTGTAAGCATGTTTTGTAAACATAGATGCCCAGAAAAAATTGTGCATCAAATATTAATTAGAATTCAGAGGTGATTTTACTTTTATCTTTGTTTTCTGTAATTGGAAAATGGGCCAAAAAATACCCCCAAATATCAGGTGACTCAGGGTAGCACACATTCCACACAGTATAAAACAGAGCTGGTACTAGAACTCAGAAACATTCTTCTTTTGTATCTTCAGCTTTAGCACTGAACGCACCTGAACACAGGAGGTATGCATAATTATTTGCCCCAACTTAACTATTCAGAAACTAGACTCAGAGTCTGTTATGTGACTTGCTCAAAGTCACAGAGAAAATAACTGGAGAAGCTGAGACTAGAGTCCAGTTCTCCTGTCCCTTGAGAAGGCAGAATAGTATCATTGTTGAAAGCAAGGGCTTTTGCATCAGCCTGACCTTGGTTAAGTCCCAGCTCTGTTGCTTACTTGCCGGTAAACTTGGACAAATTCCTGAATTTTTCCAATTCTGGAGTTCCCCATACTTCTTTACTTCAAAGGGTTATGCTGTTGATGGAAATTATCCAATAATGTGAAATACTATGACAACCTCTGACATAAAGGAAACATTCTCATCTCAATCACTGTGCCTCCCTGTCTCTGTCCCGGGGGAAGGATTCCAGCATTATCTTTCAGAAGCAGCAGATGTAACTGTTCGTTAGGCTCAGCAGCCCAGTTCTAGTCTCAAAAGTCAACTAGGATCAGCTCATTGTGTGTATGTGCAGCTCTGCTGAACCAGAAATGCACAGTATCAGGCTGAACTGAACATGGGACAGGATGCTGGAGTGCTGAGCAGCCAGTCTGGGGATCTCTAGGGATTCAGACTCAATAGGTCTGAAAGGGGATCAGAGATTCCAAACTGTTAAAAAGCTCCAGGAGAGTCTAGAGAGCTAACATTCAATGGCAAGTTCCTGGTTTGACATAAGAGACTCCACTATTTCTGTGCATACAAAAAGGGCCCAGTCTATTCACAAGCAACGCATCATCCAATGGCTGGCACGACACGGCCTCATGGAAAGACCAGG
>SJYQ01104728.1:292338-323832 GCA_006410935.1 Redunca redunca | reverse complement strand
AAGGCGGTGCAGTAAGGCAAGGATGAACTCTCATTTCCAGTTTGATAGTCTGAGTGACATGGGGAATAGTGAGCAGCTCTAATGATGACGATTTTGAAGTGCTTGTAGGATATTCGAGACAACTTCAGGCCCAGGGAACGAGTTGAATTGAACCACTGGCAGAAGAGGATAACCAGGGTAAAGAATATGGGCATGAGGGATAGGACCATTTAAAACCTAAGAGGGTTGTTTCTTTGTTCATTGGAGGAGCAGTAGCAGAGTAAACAGGGGAACCGGAAATCAGAAAGGAGCAGATGCAGCATAACTGTAATGGCAGGGATAGAAGGTCTTTGGATTTGGCCCTTGAATCACTGGTCGAGACAAGATGGCAAGAGCTTTAAGGCAAAGGTTTGACATGAACGCTCTCAAGAATCTTAAGTTTGGCCTGCTAGTAAGAGCATCCTCTGCCTGTTTGCTTGTTTACAGTAAATATAGTATTTCTTGGATGAATGAATGACAGGGTACCAAGGATGTCTTGGCTGTCTCCCTAGGTCCTTCATTCATCATTTCTACCTTAGTTGTTAGGTCTGTGCCATTTTCCTCATCAGAATTCCTCACCTGTTAGCTCCATTAATAGTTGATAATCTCCTTATTGAACACATAAAGTTCTGTCCTTGAAAATATAGTGCATATTGTATAAGGGTTCTCTGAATTACAGGGGGAGGTGGGGTGGTGTTTATTCTTGGAGGAAAATAAAATTTTTTGCAGTTTCTAAATTTCATGTTTTTGTTTTGAAAAAATCAAACTAATGATGATTCTTCAAGAAAACAGATACATGCACTCCTTTGATAGTCTCTCAGAACATGTCAAGAATCATAGAAATGTATATGTTCCTTTGATCCAGATATCCAACTCCCAAGGTTTTTCCCTCCTAAGTAATTAAACAAAAATGGAAGCTACATATGTAAAGCTTTTATAGAAGCAGTATACTTGAAAGAGAAGCATAGAGGCACAATTGATAATGTTTTAAGCTCATTGCTTGGAATATTAAGCAGCTATCTTTAAGAAAAATTAAGTAAGTAAGTAAGTAAAGTCACTCAGTCGTGTCCAACTCTGCAACCCCATGAACTGTAGCCTACCAGGCTCCTCCCATGAGATTTTCCAGGTAAGAGTGGGTTGCCATTTCCTTCTCCAGAGGATCTTCCACACCCGGGAATCGAACCCAGGTCTCCCGCATTGTAGGCAGACGCTTTACCATCTGAGCCACCAGGGAAGTCTAATTTAAGAAAAATTACTGTAATTTAAATATATAAAGTATGCAAATATAAATAATGTATATATGTGAAAGCTGCTCAGTCATGTCCAATTCTTTGTGACCCCATGGACTGTAGTCCATGGAGTTCTCCAGGCCAGAATACCAGAGTGGGTACCATTCTCTTCTCCAGGGGATCTTCCCAACCCAAGGATCTAACCCAGGTCTCCCACATTGCATGCAAGTTCTTTACCAGCTGAGCCATCAGAAGTGAAGTGAAGTGAAGTCACTCAGTCATGTCCGACTCTTTGCAACACCATGGACTGTAGCCTCCCAGGCTCCTCCGTCCATAGGATTTTCAAGGCGAGAGTACTGGAGTGGGTTGCCATTTCTTTCTCCAGGGGATCTTCCCGACCCAGGGATCAAACCCAGGTCTCCTGCATTGTAGGCAGCCGCTTTATCATCTGAGCCACCAGGGGAGCCCTTAAATACCCATAACAACTGAAATACCCTTAACAACTCAATTACCCATAACAATAAGTAAGTCTTAAATACCCATAACAACTCTACAAGGAACCATTGTTATCTCCATTTTATAGGTAAGGGAAATAAAGCACAGGAAATAAACATGACTTGCTTAGTAGATGACAGAATACATTCAATTTTAGCACTTCATCCCAGTATCTTTGCTTTTAACTACTATAATATACATGATTACAGTTGATTAAAGCTATATATTGGTTATAAATTGGCTAAAGGCAAAGGGAATAATAGTTACTAGACTTAGATAATGGATGACATGATAAATTTTGGTAAAGCTGTTTTAAATTTTAATTTTTAAAGCAGATCCACTAGGTGTCACTATGACCATAATATCTATGCATATATGTATAAGTATATAAAAATATATATGTATGCTCCCAAAATATATTTATTCTTTCCATGTGATTTTAAAGGTAAACAGAATTTGGTGATTATGGGTAGGAAGACCTGGTTCTCCATTCCAGAGAAGAATCGACCTTTAAAGGACAGAATTAATATAGTTCTCAGTAGAGAACTCAAGTAAGTACTATAACAAATTCACTGCAAGAAAATCGTGTTCCATTTCTTACGGCAGAGGTTTCAGTTCAGTTCATTTCAGTCGCTCAGTCGTATCCGACTCTTTGCGACCCCATGAATCACAGCATGCCAGGCCTCCCTGTCCGTCACCAACTCCCGGAGTTCACTCAGACTCGTGTCCATTGAGTCAGTGATGCCATCCAGCCATCTCATCCTCTGTCATCCCCTTCTCCTCCTGCTCCTGATCCCTCCCAGCATCAGAGTCTTTTCCAATGAGTCAACCCTTCCCATGAGGTGGCCAAAGTACTGGAGTTTCAGCTTCAGCATCATTCCCTCCAAAGAAATCCCAGGGCTGATCTCCTTCAGAATGGACTGGTTGGATCTCCTTGCAGTCCAAGGGACTCTCAAGAGTCTTCTCCAACACCACAGTTCAAAAGCATCAATTCTTCTGTAGAGGTGTAGTATATGACTGAAATAGTATGAATGTTACTATGAATGAAACTACTTAATATCATAAAGGTGATTACAGAAAATGAAGTAGCAGTTATTTGCCTCATGACAGTAACTTATTCTGTTACTCAATGGATTGATTTCATCACTTGACAATTTATATTAAATCTAACTATGGTAATAGATTTGCGGGTTTCCTTGAACCATTATTCAGTAAACTTAAATATCAGTTATATAATGTAACTTAAGAAACTCTAGTTTCACATAAAATCAAAATACATGTGTTTTGGAACTTACCAAAATTAAGTGGTTATCCTTTCTCTGTACCTATCCCTAAATACCCTAAGATGTAAGTTTTAGAATAAGCTAAAAAGTATGCTCTGTTATTTCATCTTGTGCCCTGTTATTTCTAGTTTACCACAATACCCAAATAATATTTTGTACTTAAGCTCTTTACCCAATATCTGAAGGTTAAAAATTTCAAAGTTTTGAAATGGAAGCATTTCCCAGGGATTCTCAGGAGTGTCTTTAGTTGACTTGTGCAAGGAATTTTTCTGTTCACCAATCTAACATTAGGTGACATAGACCTGGATGCCTGGAAATGCCCTGGGGACTGGGCAGGGTGAGGAGGGAGAGGTGGTTCAGATAATAGCATTAAGGCTGTTCATCAGGTCAGCCCCAGTGCTTTGTCATGCACCCAGGCTTCCACACATTTACTCCACATGGGCTTTCTATTTTGTTTCTTTTTGTTGCTGTTTACATTGGTCCTAGCTCACTAAGATAACTTCCTGAACCCCAAGGGATTTGGTGGGGAGGGGGAACACCTGAATTATACCATAAGAGGAAGTTTGGAATTGGCATGGTAATTATTCTCTCTTAAACTAATAATCTAAGCAGAAAAAGAATGCAGTATCCTAGGGTACTGCTTGCTTAAGAACAGGGGTCATAATATTCCCTTCCCATGTGTGTTATTAGGGTTCAACCAGAGCATGAGACCAGTAGCAGATAGATAGGTAAAAGACTTTTATTGCAAGGAATTATACCATTGTGGCGGCCGGCTAGGCAAATCCAAATACCTCCAGGGCAGACCATCAGGAAGGACAGGCAGGAACTCCAGAAGGGGCTGAAGCTGCTGCCCGCTGATGAAGTTTCTTCAGGGAAGCCTCAGATCTGTTCTTAAGACCTTTCAACCCCTTGAATTAGGTCCACCCAGACTAAAGTCATCTATCAGCTTTAATCACATCTACAGAATACCTTCATGACAGTACCTAGATTGCTGTCTAAATAACTGAGTACCATAGCCTAGCCAAGTGAATATATCAAAGACCATGGGAAGGAAAAAACACTGCACAACTATAGCTCAAAGGGATTTAGGCTTGTGTAGATTTTCTCCCAAATCCCTCCTAGAATGGTATAGGTGAAAAACATGAAAGAAAGTATACCAGAATATTTGCACTGATTGCCTTTGGGTAGGGGAATACGTCTTACCGTCTGCCCCAGTCTTCATGCTGGTCTTTCCTGGTTGCAAGGATATTCTGACTATCTCTTTACTTGGTAGAATCGAGATTCACCGATTGTATTGCCATTCCCAGAGACTCTTTAACAACATATTCTTGAATACTACTTAAGTTTATTTATGGCCAGCTTGAGCTGAAATGAACATAAAGAAATCTCAGTTGGGGAGATTTTCAGTTGGGAAGCATATCTCCAATTTCTTCCTTATGACCCCCCTGTGGTGTATGTAATTGGATTTGGTTTTTTCTTATGCATTTATATATAACATTTGTTGGTGTGTTTTCACTTTTTTTTTTATAAGGCAGAGAGAAAATTTTAAATTTTTATTACCAAGAGAAAATTTAAAATCTTTATTACCAAGCACACCAAGGAAATAAGGATATCAGTTAGGGAAAAATTTTAGAGTTATTTTTTGTCCTTCCTTCTCCTTCCCTACTTGTGGTCAGTTCCACATATATCCTGAGCACCTGCTGTGTACCAGGCACTGCTAGGTCCTAAATAAAAGTGGGGAGATTCACACAGGTAAATCTCTTAATTCATGTAAGCTTTTAGATAGATTCAGTTTCTTACCAGCCCCCCGCCCCCGCCAGTGTTAAAAGAAACTAAATCCTCAAAGTAGCCCCAAAATTTGCTGCCAGATATTAGTCATTTTGGGTAAGTGTTTCCTTAATGAGGTATAGGAAAAAAATGCCTTTCTGAAGCTTTCTAGACAATCCAGTTATGGCTTTAAAAGAAATATTACGCAGCCACATTTAGAAAACAGGTATTTTCTCAAAACATTAAATATAGAATCATCATATGACCCAGCAATCCCACCCCTTGGTATATACCCAAGAGAAATGAAAACATAATTACTTAAGAACCTGTACACAGATATTCAAAGCAGCATCATTCATAGTAGCCAAAAAATGGAAACATCCCAAATGCCCATCAATTGATGAATGTATCAACAAAATGTGCTATATCCATGCTATGGAATGTTATTCCACAATAAAAGGAATGAATTACTGATACATGCTACAACATAAATAAACTTGGAAAAACTAGAGTTTAATGTTACTTTACTGTTTTTCTTTTGAAATAAATACTATGTACAACAAAATGTACATTTTTGTCGTATGTGTACATTTCTTACATTTTAACAAATGCATGCACCTATGCCTCTGATGCTGGGAAAGACTGAAGGTAAAAGAAGAGGGCAGCAGAGGATAAGATGGTTAAATAGCATTACTGACTCGATGGACGAGTTTGAGCAAACTCCGGGAGATGGTGGAAGACAGGGAAGCATGGTGTGTTGCAGTCCATGAGGTCGCAAAGAGTCGGACATGACTTAGCAACTCAGCAACAACATGCACCTGTATGACCCCATATCAAAGATAGAGAACGGTCCCAGAAAGCTGCCTCGAGTCCCTTACTGGTGAATCTTTACCCCTCCCCTCCAGAAACAACCACCGTTCTGATCTTTCTACCACACATATCATGCGATATCACAGGTGGTTTTGGTTTTGATTCATTGTGGACTGTACATAGACAAATAAGGGTTGAATTATTGGCCATGGGCCATACTGATGCTAAATGCTTTTTATTGAAAGGTTTTATGTTTATGATGATTTTTGCTTTATAATTACTGCTTCCTAGTCAGATTATTTTACTAATATGAATGGTGTTTGTAGATATTATGTGTAATTCTTTCTGTTAATCTCAGGGAAGCTCCAAAGGGAGCTCATTTTCTTGCCAAAAGTCTGGATGATGCCTTAGAACTTATTGAAGATCCAGAATTAACAAATAAAGTAGACATGGTTTGGATAGTGGGAGGCAGTTCTGTTTATAAGGTAAGTAAAATTATCTGTGAATATAAAGAAATAGTCTACCCTCTCAGCTTCCCTGCCATCTGAACTTTGAAAAAATAAGCCATGAGCAAAGTGTGTTATTTCTATAAATTAGACATACTGTCAGTTTGAATTACTCATTTTTTGACACTATCACACAAACTAAATGAAACTTAAAATAAGTTTTTAGGTCTATACCAATTTATTTTCAGTTCAAAATAGTTGGTGTTTCCAATTTTAAAAACACTCTAAACCCTGCCTGAGAATTGTATTTGCACCGCATTGTTCCATATGTGCCCGGCATACACTGAGTTATCTATTTTTCAGGATGAATATGTTCCTTACCGAGAAAAGGCTGTGGCTCTCCATTGATATACAATGACTAGATGGATATGAGCTAATTAAAAACAGAAGACTCCCTCAACAGTTTTCATTTAAAATGAGGGTAGGGAGAAAGTGTTACATGATTTCATATCACAAAGGAAGACAGTATGTAAAATAGAAAATAATTCCTTTTGCTTGATACTAGAAGACCTCCAGCTTTAGAAAATGCTGAGGTTAATAAATAGAATTTTATAACATTGATGAAAGATGAACATTTATGGGGAGAAAAAAAAGTCAGCCCCTATCCTTTGGTGGCTTGTGGTAATATACGAACACTGAAATTATTTTAGAAAGAAGAGGTATACCAAGATCCCAGATGAGATTATAAAAATTCTTGTTTTTTGTGTTCCTCTTTCTACAACCTTTATTTCCTCCATTTGTAATAGGGGGAAAATGGACATTTTTCTTTGGTCTTTTTGGCCAAGTATGAATTAAAAAAAAAAAAATCCTTTCTTTTCTTCAGTGTCTATCATATTTTGGATAATTCAATACTGCAGTCACTTGAAAATATATTCTAAATGATATAAGTACTTAAATACATTTATATAATTTGATGTATCTAAATGCATATAAATAAAGAAGTAGAATCCCTAGGTGATAATTCACTAGGGATTACTTCATATCACAATGACTTGTAGAACATTCAAATCTATCAGCCTGTTTTTGTAAACAGAGTTTCATTAGAACATGGCCATGCCTATTGGTTTATTGATGTTTATGACTGCTTTTGCTACAAAGGTAAGAAACTGTGTGGCCCACAAAGCCTAAAATATTTACCATCTGACTCTCTACAGAAACAGTGGACCAAATATCGTTAACTATTACTTTTTTTCCAAACTTTAAGCTTTTTATTTTGTATTGGGTATAGCCAATTAATGTTGTGGTAGTTTCAGGTAAACAGTGAAGGGACTCAGTCATACATATACTTGTACAAATATCATTAACTTTGATATAGATCCTCAAATGCTACTGTGATTAGTCCCTTCAGTTTTTCTAATTTTTGGTACAGTTGAATTGCTTGGGTTGGGGCAAGAGAAAAACTGATTTAATGGAAGCCATAGTATTGAAAATAAAAAGTAGAATTTGTTCTATGACCTTTAGGTGGAATCTTAAGGATTACAAACACTTGAATTTGTATGTATATAGTTTTGTGGGGTTTTTATTTTTATATATTTTTTAACCTCTGTAAGCTATTTCAAAATCAAGAGTTATTGCTTTCTTAGGCTGCAGTTGGGACTGACCCCTGACTTTGTATTCGAATTTTAAGATATTTGTTCCAGGGAAGTTTTTTCTGTAGAAACTAGCAACAGTGTTATAGGCAGTGGCACTGTCTCTATAAGACCAAATGCAATCATTGGCAACAACAGACAGAATGTGTTACCTACTAGCATTGTGACTATCTGCTGAGAAATTGAAGCATTATTAGATTTTATGTAAAGGTGCTAAGTATGCCCTTGGGATTTTCATTAGTCAAAGTTTCATGAAATTGCTATCTTATCCATATATACATACATATATATATATATAAGTTTTTTCCATGGAGGGAAAAGTAGATAATATGGGGGTTTTAATTCTTAAACAACAACCAAAGATAAAAGACAGATTGAATGCTTAGATGCAAAAAGAGTTTATGCAAGCAAACTAGAGCCCAGGGTATATTTGAATTCACCCTTGTAATTATTGATAAATGATTAGGGCCATTCTCAGCTAAGTCATACTTAGCCAAGACCCAAAGTGAAGTATGAGGCCCATACTTAGCAGGGACCCAAAGTGAAGAATAGGATAATTATAGCATACTTTGGAAGTAATTAAAAATATTAGAGTTTCTATAGCTTTAGACACAGATAAATAAGGAAATCAATGCCTTTTGTTCTATTTCAAAGGAAGCCATGAACAAGCCAGGCCATCTTAGACTGTTTGTGACAAGAATCATGCAAGAATTTGAAAGTGATGTGTTTTTCCCAGAAATTGATTTTGAAAAATATAAACTTCTTCCAGAGTAAGTAAAATGTTACCAATTAGTCTGAAGCACCTTTGGCTTTCCTGCTTAAGAACTGTAAAAAAGAGAATGTGTCTTCAGATAGAATTCAAGGTAGTAATGTGTTTTATAGACATATGCTATAGGAATTTTGGGTATCTGCATTAACACACTTGGGAAGGTTCAGGTTTTAATGATTTTGCTGAAATCTAGAGAGTCGGCCTTAGTTCATTCTGTGAGATCTCTGCTTGTTCAGGATCAGACCACTGCCTTAGGGACAGGTGATGTACTATCACTATGCTCCAGATCACATTTTTCATAACAGAGGAGGGGGGGTGAATAACAGATAAGCATCCAAAGAGTTGCTGTGCGGTGAATTGAAATACTGCGATGTGATAGATGCTGAATAGTCTGAGAAGACCTTTCTGAACGGTGATGCCTACATTGAGAGCTAAACAGCAAGAAGCCAGCCACACAAAGACCTGAGAAGAGCATTCCAGAAACCAGAAGTAGCTAGTGCAAGAGACTTGAGGGCAGAAACAAGCCTGGCATGTTCCCTGAACCTGAAAGCCACTGTGGGCATTGTGAGTGAGGAGGGGCCCCGAAAGGGATCAGACCAAGGGCGAGGTTAGAGGGTTCTGAATAGACAGTGATACTGTTCTTCTGGAGAAGAGGTAGTTTACCCACTCCAGTATTCTTGGGCTTCTCTTGTGGCTCAGCTGGTAAAGAATCTACCTGCAATGTGGGAGACCTGGGTTTGATCCCTGGGTTGGGAAGATCCCCTGGAGAAGGGAATGGTACTCACTCTAGTATTCTGGCCTGCAGAATTCCATGGACTGTATAGTCGCAGAGTCAGACACTGAGCAACTTTCACTTTCACTTTTAACTGTTCTGTTACGGGAAGTGGGCTGGAGTGACAGGAGTGAAGGAGGCAGGCCTGTTACAGTAGTCCAGGTGAAAGACGAAGGAACTTGGTTAGCAGTGGTGGAAGTAGAAGAAGAGGTTACATTTGATTTACTCTGTACTTGTGCTTTTAGCATGAAACTGTGAAAACATTTTAGTTTAAAAGCACTTTTCAGCTGTTGGTTATGGAGAGTAGAAGATTAATTATACCAACACTTTTAGACTAGCTCTTAACACATTCTTTCAGACATTCTCAGTTGAAAACAGTCTTTCTTTGAGTGCAAGTATGATTTTGGAAATTCCTCCGAAAAGCAACATTCAGAGCAAAGTCTGTATAAATGGATGATGAGGGCCAATCTCAATTAAGTCATACTTTTGCAGGGTAAAATATATATTTACTATAGAGCTTTAGAGAAATTATATTACTTTCTAGAATTGGGGCTTCCCTGGTAACTCAGCTGGTGAAGAATCTGCCTGCAATGCAGGAGACACAGTGTAATTCCTGGGTTGGGAAAATCCGCTGGAGAAGGGATAAGCCTACCCACTCCAGTATTCTTGCCTGGGAAATCCCGGGGTAGAGGAGCCTGGCAGGCTACAGTTCACAGAGTCGCAGAGTTGGACACAACTTATGACTAAACCACCACCGTATATACAGTTTTTAAAAACTGTGTTTCTTTTTCCCAGCTTATTTTCTCTTGTACTGCTTAGATTGCTGATTCTCACCTTCTATGGATACTGATCTCTGCTGTCTCTTTTTTACCTTTCTTTTTTTGCTACTAACAAAAAGAATAAATTACTGTGTGAATCAGCTTCATATTAAATACCTTTAAAATATTTCTAAACCCTGTTGCTCTGAATCAGACATCTTACAAAGCTGTGACCCTTTAGAATCCTTTATAATTTAAATACAGGGCTGGCTTTTTGACTCTTAGAAAAAAAAAATGAACATCTTTACTGAGAAATGATTCACACATCTCAACATTCATCCATTCAAAATATAAAATTCAGTGGTTTTTAGTATATTCAGAGTTTTGTGGCTATCACCACAATCTCAAGTTCAGAACATTTTCACCACCACCCCAAAAAATCCCTGTGCACATTAGCAGCTGCTCTTTATTCCCCTCCCATCTTGGCTCTAGGGAACACTAATCTATTTTCTATCTCTATAAATATGCCTATTCTGGATATTTCATATTAACAGAATCATATAAAGTGAAGTCTCTAACTTAGTATTCTGTTTGTAAGGTCATCCATGTTGTGACTGGTTTGATTTCCTTGCGTCCAAAGGACTATAAAGAGTCTTCTCCATCACCACAGTTTGTNCTGTTGCTCTGAATCAGACATCTTACAAAGCTGTGACCCTTTAGAATCCTTTATAATTTAAATACAGGGCTGGCTTTTTGACTCTTAGAAAAAAAAAATGAACATCTTTACTGAGAAATGATTCACACATCTCAACATTCATCCATTCAAAATATAAAATTCAATGGTTTTTAGTATATTCAGAGTTTTGTGGCTATCACCACAATCTCAAGTTCAGAACATTTTCACCACCACCCCAAAAAATCCCTGTGCACATTAGCAGCTGCTCTTTATTCCCCTCCCATCTTGGCTCTAGGGAACACTAATCTATTTTCTATCTCTATAGATATGCCTATTCTGGATATTTCATATTAACAGAATCATATAAAGTGAAGTCTCTAACTTAGTATTCTGTTTGTAAGGTCATCCATGTTGTGACTGGTTTGATCTCCTTGCGTCCAAAGGACTATAAAGAGTCTTCTCCATCACTACAGTTTGTAAGCCTCAATTCTTCAGCACTCTGCCTTCTTTATGATCCAGTTCTCACAACCATTCGTGTCTACTGGAGAGACCATAGCCTTGACTATACGGACCTTTATTGGCAAAGTGATGTCTTTGCTTTTTAATACATTGTCTAGGTTTGTCATAGCTTTTTTTTAATGTTGAGTTTTTAGCTGGCTTTTTCACGCTCCTTCTTTACCCTCATCAATACAATATAGTATTGTAAACTATAGACACAGTGTCACACAGAACATCTCCAGGACTTACTTATCCTGCTGAAATTGTATATACCCTTTGAACAGCTACTCCCTGTTTCCTCCTTCCCCCAACCCCTGTGAACCACCCTTGTACTCTCTTGCTTCCATGAATTTGACCATTGTAGATTTTTCATGTAAGAAGAATCATGCAATACTGTCCTTCCATGACTGACTTATTCCACTTAGCATAATGTCCTCCAAGTTCATCCATGTTGTTACAGATGGCAGGATGTCCTTCTCTTTTGAAAGCTGAATGATAGTCTATTTTATGTATACATATTTTCTTTATATATTCATTTGTCACTATAGTTTCCATATCTTGGTTGTAGTGAACATGGAAATGCAATTATCTCCTCAAGAGCCTTACCGGACTTCACTACTAAGTGACTTACTTACCAAAAAAATGAGAGATAGTGTTGGCAAGGATGTGGAGAAATTAGGACTCTTGCACACTACTGATAGAAATGTAAAATGGTGCAGCCACTATGAAAAACAGTATGATGGCTCCTCAAAATACTAAACATAGAACTACCATATGAAACATACTAAACATAGAACTACCAGCAATCCCACTTCTAAGTATATACCCAAAGGAGGGCCTGGGCTTTGACTTAGAAGCTGGTGGGAACACCAACCTAAGTGAGTGTTAGGGCATAGAAAAAAAACAGTGATTCTAGTAAAGGATTTGCAGTAAGCCACACGGTGGGGAAATAGAGCAGTGCTGTGTCTACTAATTAAACAGAAATCAAGAATATCCATACATCACATATAACTTCAGTTCCACTCTGACAGCTAAAGGTTGAATTTTATTTTCCCTTTGCTCACACAAGAAATTTGATACCAAGTTTAAGACCTACAAAACATCCTTAAGAAATTTCATATTAGCTGGATAATAGAGTGGAAAGATAAAGACGAACTGCTAACAGTGGTTAGTGTGGGGGTGAAGAATTAGAAGTAAGAAGGAAAGGAAGAAGAATTATATGTTTCATTTTCTAACGTTCTATAGAGTTTGAAGTTTTTCTTAACTATTTGCATGTGTGATGTATTTGCATAATATTTAATTACACATCTTTTTCTTTTACAGATATCCAGGTGTTCCTTTGGATGTCCAGGAGGAAAAAGGCATTAAGTACAAATTTGAAGTATACGAAAAGAACAATTAATGTGAAAATGTTTTCCGATCTATTTCAAGCCTTTCTCCCCGCCAAGGAAAACTATATATTTTTTTGTTGTAGAGACTTCTGTTCACTTTAGATCTATTACTTCTAAGCAGTGTACTTTTATTGCCTATTAATCTTTTTTTATTAATTATTGGAGTATACTTGCTTTACAATGTTGTGTTAGTTTCTGCTGTAGAACAAAGTGAATAAGCTGTACATATACACATATCCCCTGTTTTTTGGATTTCCTTACTTTAGGTCACCACAGAGCATTGAGTAGAGTTCCCTGTGCTACATAGTAGGTTCTCATGAGTTAACTGTTCTTTACCTAGTTGTATATTCCCCATTAATCTTAACTAGACTATATCAGATACCATTTGTAAAACATTTCTTGCTATAACTGTCTGAATTCCCATTAAGGGCCAGGAATAGGTTACCAGCACCACCTAGGGCAGAATATATCTATCCAGACAGCCCAACGTGGGAGAGTCCCCTGGTGGCAAGAGTTGAAACCAGAGCCTGCAGAGCTGGGGGTAAGCTCAGAGGTCAGAAATGGACAATAAACAGAAAAACTAGCACTCAGTTATTAAATTAGATCAAAAGAGGGACTAAGAATTACTCCATATAAATCACACTACTGAAAAAAATTCTGTTCACTCGGACCATTCCACAAGGATAGTGATGAACAGGTACAAGACTACCTTTTGATGGTTAAGAGAACGTCTGAGACCTTTAAAAACTTTGTTTCTGATCTTCAGTGAGATTTCACAGGATGTTACAATGACAGAACAAGAATTGGCTGCTCTTTACAAAAAAGGATAATCTAAAATCATGCATAATGGCTAAAATTTTAAAAGGTAATAAATTGAGAATGAATATTGCTAGAAACCAAAATTAGTAAGTTAGAAACTAAACATCACAGAATTAAAAAATGAAAACTAAACCATGTTTTACCCATCTTATTAGCAAAGATTTAGATTACTAATATAAAAAAATAGCATTTTCTGCCTTATAAATTGGTACAACCTGTTTAGTGTGTAAATTAGCAGTATTAATTAAAATTCAAAATATTCTGGGTTTGGACCCAGAACTTCCACTTCTAAAAATTATTCCTTAACAAAGAGATGGGTCCAAGAATATCTGTTGCAAAATTTTGTTTTAAACTTGGAAATGTTGATTAATAAGAACTACTTAATATGTCTATAAAATGTAACATCTGCAGCAGTAAAAAAAAAAGGATGACTGAAAAATGCCAAAAACTGCTAAGAAGCAACTTATGTATCAACTCAAAATGTTTAATAAATGTTAATGTGTGGGAAAAAGGATGCCGCAAACTATTGGCAGTACCAGTTTGGAGTATTATTTTCTGCATTGGGTATGTCTGTTGTGATTAGACTTTTTGAAGTGTTACGTGCTCATTTTTATTTAAAAAATGACTTAATAAATAGAGCCCTTTATGTTTAGCAGTAAAATTAGGATACAGGCCATCAGAAGTAAAAAGAAATGTCCTAAAATCTTCCTAGAAGGAAAAGACAGATCACACAGAAAAATAGGAACCGATACTGAGGAAGACTTTCAAACCACAAGAAAACAGTGGTGCTCTCTGCAAGGAACGTAACCAGAAAACTATTGGAATCCAGAATTTATAGATCTTAGATACTGACACGAAAAAGAAGGAAGCCAATTAGGGAAGAGGAAACTCAAATGACCAAAAATATATAGAAAGATGTCCCTGCCTAACTGGAGAAATGCAAATTAAAGCTACAGCGGGGTACCATCCACATATATCAGATGTGGCATTCTCCCTAATACCAATTTATTTGATAGATGATAACAGAAAGCATCAGTTGGTATGTGGAAAAGTAAAACCAGGAAGGTAAAAAGGCCAGTTCAAGGTCAGCAAGCAGGTTCCCATTGGGTTACAAACTCAATACTGCTGAAATATCTGGGAAATGGAGGGGAGGAAAGCTGGAGTATTTATCCCTCACTCATTGATGGGGCTACTCCCGTGGTTGTCAACCCCCTGACCTGTGTATGACTGAACACACCAATTACTAGACAGAGTCCCAGGTGTTTGCAATAAGAGGCTGCTGACATGCTCAGTTCAGTTGCTCATTCGTGTCTGACTGTGACCCCATGGACTGTAGCACACCAGGCTTCCCTCTCCATCACCAACTCCCAGACTTTACTTACACTCATGTCCATTGCGTCAGTGATGCCATCCAACCATCTCATCCTCTGTTGTCCCCTTCTCCTGCCCTCAGTCTTTACCAGCATCAGTCTTTTCCAGTGAGTCAGTTCTTCACATCAGGTGGCCAAAGTATGACATGCTCAGGACCAGCAAATGTAAACACTGAAAACAATTCCATGTTTATGATTATGCACAATTTCATACTAATTTATATAGTAAAGAGTATAAAGGCACAGATATTTAAAGTATTTTACAATTTTAAAATACATAGAAGCATGAAGACCAATTAATTACAGGTTCAGGAGAGGAATGATGGTAATTCAGACTGGAGAATTGGGTGCAGTAAAAAATTTGATTCAGGATAGATTTTAAAGTTGGAGGTAACAGGATTTTCTGGTGGCATTGGATTTTGGCTGTGGACCTACTGAATTTGAAATACCTATAAGGAAGGAAAAAGGAAAATGAAAGAAAAACTGAAATAATAGAACCATGCTGTTAAAATTCTGAGAAATTATTTTTAACTGATAAATCTGTGCTAAGTCACTTCTATCATATATTCAATTTTAAATTCTATGCAGCATCCACATTTGGGGCTGATGTGGCATTTAATTATATTAACCACATTGCTATAAATGACATTCCCAATCAGTAGATTAAAGCAAACGTGTGCCCTTCCCCTCCAGTACATTAAAAGTGAAAGTAAAGCTGTTCACTCACCATGTTGATTGAGAATTCACTGCCTTAGCAGATAAAACCCTAATCACAATGACAACACATGGAAGTTCATTGCTCAGATGAAGTCCAACACAGGTGTTTCCGGTCAGCTGGTAGCTCTCCAGGTGGTGATAAAGGGAGCCAGGTTCATTCCACCTTGTGGTGTCTGCCTTCCCCTAGGCATTTCCAGGATTGTTGCCAAAAAGGAAAAAGCATGGAGGATCACTTGTGGGAGGTCTGGCCGTGAGGGCAGTCCAGGAACTGGTTACACATGACTTTCTTCCACATTCCACTGACCAAAACTTTGTCATATAACCACATCCAACTGCAAGAAGCCTGGGAAATGTAGTCTAACTGTGGAGGACAAAAAAAAACATTGGGTGAGCAGTTAGCCAGAAAAGGACAGAAAGATCAGGATTATAACTTGACATGCCTCCAATTTTTCTGTTTCTGAATCTTTGAATAGTTTGGAGATGCATCTTGCTTCGAAAATCATTTTGTGTTGTTTCAGAGGGCTCCAAAAAGCTCTGGCACCACAGTCCTTTATGTCTCAGTGCAGAAAGAATTCAGCAAGAGGAAAAGAGATAAGAATAGGATGCTTGTGAGGCTTACAAGAGGATGGGTGAGGCAGTGCCATGCACAGAGAACTTCCTGGGCTATAGTTTTATAATCAAAGGAAAAGTGAGGAGATGGAGAAGAACTTTGTCTTTCTTGAGTAGACATGCTTCCATCATCAGCTCCTCCTCCAGGTTGGGCAGGGGGGTTTTCTTGTTCCTGTGTGGTCAAGCTAGGTCCACAAGTTATTGTTTTTTATGTGTGCAGAGAGCATATCCAAGGCACCATTAACTTACTGAACTCACTGGCAGGATGTGGGTCTCAAGCCACCATTGTTTTGTTGTTTGGGGGCATGTCCCGTGGTTCTGTTGCATGTTTCTGTTTCCAAGCAAGCCTGCTTGGTTTTGTGGCTAAGAACACCTGCTTTCTTGAGTAATCATTAACTTACAAGGGTCTCCCATATTTTTTTTACTTAAAATCCCCAAGTGGGATTAACTTTATTCACCTACTTGGTCGCTTTATCCCTATCACTTCTAGTACAGGCCATTGAGTTTTTTTAAACTAGAAGACTGGAAAGAGTTAATGCTAATTGTTCTTTAGTGGTAGTGAGAAATGTAAGCAGAGTGCAGGTCTTCTTAGGAAAGAACTCTGTATTTTAGGAAACTAACTCATTCATGGGCAAAGACTAGATAACTCTTGTAAAGAATGGAAAGAGTAATACCATTCTTTGCACATGGCGGTAATTTTGTCATTTAGAGCTTTTGTTTAACATTACATGTTGGACTTGGATTTTAGTTGCATATTACCTGTATTCTCATTGCCTATGTCATTCTATTTAGTAAAAAGTGTTCTTCTATTGTGGGATATATTCTTGTTTGACTTTTCCATCTGATTAGGAAACCTGTCCTTCCCCAACAGGCTCTTAACAGCATAGATTTCTTCACATTCTATCCTCAAAGCTTACTCCTTTGTAGGTCTTTGTTTCAAGTCGTGAGTGGAAAGCCTATGGTTCTCATTTGGTGAGTGCTCTCTGCTGGCTCTTACCCACTAGAGTTCTCCTGTGTGTATCTCCAGGCAGCCTGACAACCCAAACATCTGTCTCACTTCCCTAGACAGCATTTTGTCACATTTGAATTGAAGTTAAGAGTGCTGTCAATTCACTTAGTACAAACTCAGTGGAGCAGGAAGAAGGTCCATCCAGACTGAATGGTTCTGAATTTCCATCTTAAAAACTACTGCTAGTACTCAAGTACACAATGTGATTGAATTGCTCTGGATTTTCCATAGAATCAGAAATATATATGTCAATTCCAGGTGGTGCTAGTGGTAAAGAACTTGCCTGCCATCGCAGGCAATGTAAGAGTCATGGGTTCAATCTCTGGGTTGGGAAGATCCCCTGGAGGAGGGCATGGCAACCCACTCCAGTATTCTTGCCTGGAGAATCCCCATGGACAGAGGAGCCTGGCAGGCTGTAGTCCATAGGGCTGCACAGAGTCAGACACTACTGAAACGACTTAGCATACATATATATGTATGTATATATATGTATGTGTGTATGTATATATATAAGGAGATTTAAGGAATTGACTCAGTTAATTGTGAAGGCTAACAAGTCTGAAGTCTGCAGAGGCCAGCAGGCTGAAATTCAACCAGCAGTCGACATTGCAGTCTTGAGGCAAAATTTCTTCTCTAAAAATCCTGCTTTTGTTGTTCATAGCAGCACTTTGTATAATAGTCAAGACGTAGGAGCAAGCTAAGTGTCCACTGACATGAATGGATAAAGATGTGGTACATATACACAACGCAATACTAGCCATAAAAAAAGAATGAGATAATGCCATTTGCAGCAACATGAATGGACCTAGAGATTATCATACTAAGTGAAGTCAGACAGACAAATACCATATGACAGCACTTTTGTGGAATCTTAAAAATATAAATGAATGTATTTACAAAAACATAAACAAACTCACAGACATAGGGAAAAAATATGGTTTCCAAAGGGGAGAGGAGCAGGGGGGATAAAGTAGGATTAACAGATACATACTACTGTACATAAAATAGGTAAGCATCAAGGACCTACTGTACAGCACATGAAATTGTATTCAATAACTTGTAATAACCTGTGTGTGTGTGTGTGTGTGTGTGTAGGTATATATACATATGCTGCACTGTGCTTAGTCGCTCAGTCATGTCCAACTCCCTGCAACCCCATGGACTGTAGCCCGCCAGGCTCCTTTGTTCATGAAATTTTCAGGCAAGAATACAGGAGCACCATATGTAAAATAGCCAATGGGAATTTGCTGTATGGCTCAGGAAACTCAAACAGGGGCTCTGTATCAACCTAGAGGGGTGGGATGGGAGGGAGATGGGAGGGAGGTTCAAAAGGGAGGGGATATATGTATACCTATGGCTGATTCATGTTGAGGTTTGACAGAAAACAGCAAAATTCTCAAAGCAATTATCCTTCAATAAAAAATAATTTACAAAAAAAAAGAATATGTGAGCAGGCTGCCATTTCCTCCTCCAGGGGATCTTCTCAACCCAGGGATGAAACCCACATCTCTATATGCATGTATACGTGTATATATATATATATATATANTATATATATATATATATATATATATATACACACACACACACATATGTATACAAGATTATATATGTATGTAACTGAATCACTTTGCTGTATACCTGAAAAAACATTGTAAATCAACTATATTTCAGTTTTTTTAAATTATCAGGCAGGAAAAAGAGAAACCTGCTTTTGCTACTAAGATGTCCAACTGATCACATTTGACCCACCCATGTTGTTAGGGGTTGTTGTTTCCTTAAGGTCTACTGATTGTGGGTGTTGACTGTATCTACAAAATACCTTTACAACAACACCTGGATTCATGTTTAATTAAATTACCAAGTACTACAGCCTGGTCAAGTTAACGCAGAACACTTAGCATCACAGTAATCAGAGTGATCAAAAATGTGACTGTGCTGTATGCCCCTTGCAGTTATTTCCTTTACACATCAGAAAGCTTTTTGAAATAGAGGCAACAGTTTCATAAGCACTAATGTCATACTTGGTCTATCAGGATGCTTCTTCTTAAAGAGTTTGGGGTTAGTCTAAATGGAATATCAACCAGACTGGAGAGTTTTGATTTATGATTGGGTCTTAATTATCACCTCCTCCATTGTTCAATAATGTTTCAAGCTTAGATGAAAAATAAAAAGTGAACTATAACTTTTCATAGTTATGAAAAGTTGCCCCTTGCCCCTGAAAATCCAGCTCCAACACAACATCTCACTTTTGCTTTTTATCCGTGCCTCCAGATATTGCAGCTTCAAAAAACATTCCTTAGGAAAACCAAATCTGAAAATATTCGAAGGGCTGGCCTTCAGCTCCGCAAACTTTCAACAATATGTGCACTGAATGCAGTTTGTCAAAACTCTGTTTCTTTCCATCGCCTGTAGCTTGTGAGTGATTTCTGGGAAATGTTGATTATAAAATAAGCTCTTTTCAGCCAGTTTCAAAAGATGACCCCCAGGTAGGTAATCGTCAAGTAGAGACATCTTTTCAGAGAAACACAGGGGTGAGTGAACCCCTCTGGGCCTGTGTTGTCACTGCCCAGCTTCAGCAACCTGCCTGTTCAGCCCTTGAAAAGCAGCACTGAGCGCCCGGCAGGAGAGTGGAGCCTGCTGCCCCCACAGGCAGGTGTGTGGGGGTGCTTCAGCGTTTTGTATTTTAACTTTTCAACACAAATTCTAAAGCCAGGGAAGAGGGCAGGAAAACAGCCAGGCTTCATCTCAGCTCCATCCTTGAGTCACCCTGTTAAGTGGAACCAACAATTGTCTCGCTGTAGACCTGCAGAAACAGCTCGTGGGAAAGAACAATTTGCACCTGGAATATATTCATTAGCGTGTGTGTCAAAAGGCCACACGTGGATAGAAACCATGATCTCGGCATTCTTTGTACTCTGCAGCCTTGAGACTTCAAGGGCAGAGGCCCACGTGCCCAGGTGACCACCTGTCTACCCACCTGCCTGGCAAGGTGGGCGGCAAGTGGATGTGGTGGGAGGGGGTGGCTGGAAACACAGTGATTTAGGTCCAAAAAGAGGAGAGAAGGCGGACGCTTTGTACAAATAAGCACTCTGTTAAAGGTCTGTTTCTGGTTTCGGGACCCTCCTACTAGTCTAGCTTAAATTGAGAGGGGATTTGGTGCGCCTCACTGGCTGTTTCCTCCCACTCATACTCACAATCACAGCTCTTTTCATTGTCATTAATGTACCATTTTTGCATGGCCCTCTGCTAAAATCTCCACAAAGGCAATGGCCCTAGCCCTGAAATTGTGGAAGGAACACTGGGCAGAGAGAGAAGGCTTGGGTTTTGACATGAATGTCCATTCAAAACCTTAGTTGCAAGGAACAAACCCTCAATGAAACCACCTCTCATAGTGGGGCGGGACAGGGTTTTAGCCCAAGCATCTAGGGAAGAGAGGAGCACTGAACCCCAGAGAAGGAGTTCAGAAAGGAACCAAGAAGGGAGGTGCTACCTCCACTGGGGTAGGTGGAGTTTGAGGTCCCTCTGAACACGCAGAGATGTTGAGAGGCTCTGCAGCTGGATTTTCCAGCCTGTTGCTCAACAGAGGAGACTGTGATGGAGATCCAGACGTGGAGGCATCAAAAGATGAAAGCATCTGAGATGATGGGCCAAGAGAAGGTGTAGTGTGAGAGTGGGGGTCCATGTGGGGACCATGGATGGGCCTGTGTCTGCAGGGGTGAGGGAGACTCACTGTGATCAAAAGAAAACCCCACCCCACCGTCCCTAAGATGAGCCGCTCACTCCCATCCCACCACTCAGGAGCATGTTCTAGACAGAGACAGAACAAATCATTATTCCCTGACAAAGATTAGTGGCATTTACCTTAAACAGGAATTTGATCTGGACCAGGATAAGGATAAGCTGTAGTTTCAAAGTTTCAACCGTGTGCGTGCATGCATTTGTGTGTGTGTGTGTGTGTGTGTGGTTTATGTAGTATTAGGGTTCCGAAAGGCACAGTGATAAACTTTCTTATTCTCCCTAAGGCCATGACCCAGTCTAGAACTCCTACTGCTCTGATAGTAATATACTTGGCTATACCCATCACGGACGTGAGAAACTGTACTAGCAAACATATTCCAGGGAAAGATTCATGATGGGGAGAAACATGTACTTATAGGTTTGCTGAAAGGTGTCAATGAAGCCAAGACTGAAGATAGACAAAAGCACAAGAGAAAAATGATGACGAAGGAGTATCCCCCTGGGGGTTCAAAAGCAGAAGTAAGGGGCTGGCCCTGGAGAGGAGGCAGCAAGAAGGAAGGAGTCAGAAGAGCAACCCAGCTCACAGCTAAGTGAAGGGAAAGGAACTCGACGTATAAGTGAAGATAGTTCACATGCCAGGGTGAAATCCCAGTGAACACGGAGAAACAGAGCAAGACTTTTGTGAGGAGAGGGACCACATGCTTATGCACTGTGGGCTGCAGAACAGACAGCTGGGTGGCAGAGAGCTGGCAAGAGGTCACAGATACATAAAGAACAGCCTGTCAGTCAGTGAAAGTCGCTCAGTTGTGTCCAACTCTTTACGACCCCATGAACTAGGGAATGAACTATACCCCATGGAAGCTCCAGGCCAGAAATACTGGAGTTAGTAGCCTTTCGGTAGCCTTTCCCTTCTCCAGGGGATCTTCCCAACCCAGGAATCGAACCCAGGTCTCCCTCATTTCAGGCAGATTCTTTACCAGCTGAGCCACCAGTAAACCCCACATAAAGAACAAGCCAACACATATTGCAGTAAAGTGTATAGAGTATCTGTCAAGGTCATGTATAATTGGGGATGAAAGTGGGTATCTCATACTTTCCAGTTTTAAATAGAAAAGGACCCAGGGAAGTCATCATTTCTCCTTGAATAAACCCAGAACAATTCATAGACCTTACTAAGAGAAAACACAGGGATTTATTGAGCTTTGGGAAATCAAGCACTTTTTGTTAAAGTTTCAGTCTCTACAATATATAAAAAGTCCTGAAGATAGAGAAGAAAAGAAGCAAAGGACCGATAGGAAAATCTCAAAAGATAAGAACAAAAAGGGCACAGGAAAAAATACAAATGGCTCCTACATATATGAAAAGCTGCTCACATCACTAAAAATAAGAAAAATTAAAATTGCACCCAAAACGCTTGACAGCAGACTCTGGTACAAACCCCTATGGAGTAAAACTGGACAAAGTACACAGCACACCTATATAGTCTTTTGCCAAAAAATTGAATCTGAATTGAATAAAGCACCAGACCCAAATTCTAATTTATTAGAAACATAGAGGATAAAGGAACAAGTCAAATAGCCCCATCATAAAAGCAGAGTGTTGAACATTTAAAAACAAAACCAGACTAGACTTTGAAAAATATCAATGCTATAAATTAGAAATGACCCAAATGTCTATCAACAGTGGCATGGATAAATTTTGGTACAATCCTACACTAGAATGCTAATACAGCAAGAATGCATGAACTTCGGCTACACAAAAAAGAATAAATTTCAAAAATATAATGTAAAAAGTAAAAGAAACAAACAGAAGAATCAATATACCAGAGTTCAATTTCTATAAAGTTCAAAAACACACAAGACTAATTTATGGTATACGAAGTCAGCATTCTGGTTACCCTTGGGGGATAGTGATGAGAAGAGATCAGGGCAGCTCACCTTGTGAAAATTCAGTCATAAACTTAAAATCTGTTCCTCTTTCTTTTCTTTCTTTTTTTTTTTAATTGTGGTGTTATATATTCAGTGATGGCTTCCCTGATAGCTCAGTTGGTAAAGAAACTGCCTGCAAGGCAGGAAACCCCGGTTCGATTCCCAGGCTGGGACGATCCCCTGGAGAAGGGATAGGCTACCCACTCCAGTATTCTTGGGCTTCCCTTGTGGCTCAGCTGGTAAACAATCCACCTGCAATGCAGGAGACCTGAGTTTGATCCCTAGGTTGGGAAGATCCCCTGGAGAAAGGAAAAGCTACCCACTCCAGTGTTCTGGCCTGGAGAATTCCATGGTCCATGGAGCTGCAAAGTGTCGGACACGACTAAGCGATTTTCACTTTCACTAAATTCAATGAAAGACATAAACTGTAATAATCTTAATACATACTGTAAAGTAAGATTTTTTATAATTACATGCATCCTGTAACCACCATCCAGATCAAGATACAGAATATTTTCAACACCCCAGAAAGTTCCATGATGACCATTCCCCATCTAAAAATCACACACACACACACACACACACAACCACTATTCTGACCCCCTTCACACTGGATTAGTCTTTCACATACTGGATTTCATCCAGCTTCTGTGTCAGACCTTTTTGCAGCATAACACCTGTGAGGTTCATCCTGACTGTTGCATGTGTTAATAGTTTTTTTAAAAATTGGAAAATAGTCCATTGTCTAAATATATAGTACATTATGTTTATCTCTTCTCCTGTTGGTGAATATTTGGATTATTTCTAAAGCAGTGAATTATGAACAGTTCCTCTACCTATCTGTGGTAGACACAGGTACTCATTTCTCTTTGGTTATAAATCTAAGAGTGGACTTCCCTCGTCATCAAGTGAGCCTATGTTTAGCGTTAGTAGATACTGGCAGATAATTTGCCGAAGTGGTTGTGCCAACCTTCTGCTTACTAGCAACCTATGAGATTTTTGAGATATTCTAATACTTCCATAACCTCTTCAACTCGGATTTGTCATCTTTTTAATTTTAGCTATTTTGATGAGTGAATAATGGTATCTCTTTGGGGTTTAATTTGCATTTCTCTATGACTAATGATGTCTAACACCTTTTCATATGTTTATTAGTCATTTAGCTATCTTTTTTGTAAGGTGCTTGTTAAGGCTTTTTTGCCCATTTTTTCAAAGCTTGGGTTTTATTTTGTTAGTTTAGTGATTTGTAGTAGTTCTGTATATTCTGGAACTCTGAGAAAGCTGTCAAATAGAAGCACTGGAGCTGTCTTCTCAATCTGGCTTTCTTTTCTTTATGCTTTCTTAGTTATGTCTTCTGATGAACAGATGGTCTTTATCTTAATGATGCTAAATATATCAGGGGTTTTTTGGTTTCTTTTAATGTCATTGCTTTTGTTTACTATTTTAGATACACTTGTTTGCCTAAAGTCAATAAGACTTTTTCCTTTGTTTTCTTTCAGAAATGTTATTATTTCACTTGACATATCTAGGTCTGTGATCTACCTTAAGTTACTTTTTGTATGTGGTCTGAAGTAGGGGTCAAATTTTATTTTATTTGCTGTATAAATACCCCATTGCTCCAAGGCCACCTATTAAAAAGGTAACATTGATACTTTCCCCCACATGACTGTAGCAGTGTTTTTATCATTTAGCAAGGGACAGTATGTGTTTGCGTATATTATTTCTGGACTCTCTGTTTTACTGCATTGATTTATTTGTCTTTGCTTGTGCTAATATTCTAGCATCTTGATTATTCTACTTTTATAGAAAGTCCTGAAATCTTATATTACACATTCTCCAAATGTGTTTCATATTCAGCACTGCCTTGCCTATTCTAGGTGCTTTGCAGTTCCACACAAATTTAGAATCACCTTGTCAATTTCCACTTCATTTGGAATTATTATTAAAGATTAACCATGTAGACTTACTATCTTTCCATTTATTTAGGTCTTCTTTAATTTCTCTCATCAACTATTTTATACTTCTTAGTATGTTTGGAAAGCTTGAGCACTATTACCCAAATGCTAGTCCCCGAAAGCAAACCATGGTTTCTGTATATACACTGATAGCTCAGATGGTAAAGAGTCTGCCTGCAATGCAGGCGACCTGAGTTTGATACCTGGGTCAGGAAGATCCCCTGGAGAAGGAAATGGCAACCTACTCCAGTATTCTTCCCTGGAAAATCACATGGTCGGTGAAACCTGGTGGGCTACACCTCATGGGGTCGCAAAAAGTTGGACACGACTGAGCAACTCACACACACGCACACAGTATAGAGGACAACTCTTTTGCATCTTTTTTTAGGCTTACTTGTGGAAATTTTGTGCGTTTTGATAGTATTATAATTGACTTTTTACATTCATTTTCATTTTTACTGCTATATATAGAAATTATTTTTGCAGTAACCTTGTATCAGGGTCAATTGTAAAACACATCTTTTGCCAATTGTAAAACACATCTTTTGTAAATATTTTAAAACCAAGATTTAATGTTTTCATATATTACATTTGGTTATGTCATTGTAGACTCTGTTAGCCTAGCTCAGTTATGCCACTAACTTTAAACATTTTGAATTATATTGTACATATAGCAGGGGTTCCCAGGTGGTGCTGGTGCTAAAGAACCCAGCTGCCAGTGCAGGAGACATGAGAGGTGCTAAATTTGAACACCAGGAAGATGGGGATTTTCTGGTGTTGATGACTTTGTTTATTTGCTGATTTTGTTTATTCTAATAGTTTATAGATTATTTTGTTTTGCTTTGTATACAATCATACCACCTGTAACTAAAGACAGTTTTCTTTCTTCCTTTCCAAACTTTATACCTATTTATTTCTTTTTCTTATAAAGCAGGGTACAACATCCAAAGATTTCTGTATTTTTCTATATGCATACATGCTAAGTTTCTTCAGTCATGTCTGACTCGTTGTGACCCCATGGACTATAGCCCACTAGGTTCCTCTGTCCATGGGATTCTCCAGGCAACAATACAAAGTGAGTTGCCATGCCCTCCTCCAGGGGACCTTCCAGATGCAGGGATCGAACTGGCATCTCTTATGTCTTCTGCATTGACAAGTGGGTTCTTTACCACTAGCACCACCTGGAAAGCCCTACAATATGTACAATATAATTCAAAACTTTTAAATTTAGTGGCATAACTGAGCTAGGGAAACAGAGTCTACAATGACATAACCAAATGCACTATATGAAAACTTATTAAATTTTGGTTTTAAAATATTTACAAAAGATGTATTTCACAACTGGAAAATTTGAACATGATATGAATATTAAATGATTAAATGAAATTATTGTTAATTTTCTTGAAAACAGTTTGATAATGATGTGGTCATGGCATGCTCAGTCATGTCTGAGTCTTTGTGACCCCAAGACTGTAGTACACCAGGCTCCTCTGTCCATGGGATTTTTCAGGCAAGAATTCTGGATTGGGTTGCCATTTCCTCCTCCAAGGGATCTTCCTGACTTAAGGATCAAGCCCACGTCTCCTGTGTCTCCTGCACTGCAGATGGATTCTCTACCCCCTGAGCCTTGCTAGTAATTTTAAAATGTACTACTCTGAGGAGATAAATGTTTGAGTATTTATAGAGTACCGTTAATCATGACAAATATTTTTAAATAGTTCAACAAAAATGTATGCATGTGTATAAATTTGAATCCATATGTGTATGGAGAGAGAGACAGACAGAAAGCAGATGTGCAAAATATTAACAAGCCTTGAATCTAAAGATAGAGTTGTGCTGCACAACTGGAGTGGCTCCCGTGATCCCCATCTCCTGGAGTTCATCCTCTTGTGAGACTCCCTGTCCTTGACTATGAGCAGGATCTGTGACTTGCTTCTAGACAGTAAAATACTGCAAAAGTGCAGGATGCCCATGTTTATGTGTTCACAATAATGTGATTAAGTTACATAAGACTGCAGCTTCTGTCTTAGTGGAGTCTCTCTCTCCCTTGCTAGCTTTGAGGAAGCAAGTGGACATGGTGGAAGCTCCACGTGGCAAGGAATTGTGGTAGCCTCCAGGATCTGAGGATGGTTTCCAGCCAACAGCAGAAAGAAACTGAGCCTTGCAAAGAATTGAATTCTGTCAACAACCTGAATGAGCTTAGAAGCAGATCCTTCCCCAGTGGAGCCTCAGATGAGACTATTGCCCTGGTCACCACATTGTGCAGCCTTGTGAGATGTAAGAACAGGACTCAGCTAAGCCATGCCAAGATCCTGACTCGCAAAAACTGTGAGATAACAGATATATGTTGTTATAAAGTGCTAAATTTGTGAGGACATTTTTGTGCAGTAATAGAAAATTAATACATGGTGTGACAGTTAATTTTGTCAACTTAGCCACAGGGTCCCCAGTTATTTGGTCAAACTTATTCTGGATGTTACTGTGAGGGAGTTTTTGGTTGAGATTAACATTTATTTATTTATTTGTTTTTAATTCATTTTTATTTGGGGTATAGTTGATTTACAATGTTGCTGATTAATATTTAAATAGGTTAACAGAGTAAAGCAGATTGCTCTCCCTAATGTGAGTGGGCCTCATCCAATCAGTTGAAGGCCAGAATCAAACAAAAAAGCTGACCTTTCCCCAAATAAGAGAATTCTTTCTGCCTGACTGCCTTTGAACTTCAATATCACCTTTATTTTCTGCCTTCAGACTCAAATTGATACATCCATTCTTCCGGTCTCAAAGCTGCTGACCTTTGAACAAGAACTATGCCATGAGCTCCCTTGGTTCTAGGCTTTCAGGATATGGTAGGATATACTGATATTACTGCAATATTCTTTTACCTTTTCTACATGTTCTAAAATATTCAAAATAAAAATTGGGGGAAAATGTTCTGAAGTCAGGAAGTAACAGGAAACAGTTCAAAGAAGGCTCCTATGAAGATCCACTAGATTATTTTCCCTCCCTTTTTCTCAACCTCCCTTCTTTCCCTTTTTTCCTCAGTGAATCTACTTTATTTAATATGAGATTTAAACTTTTTTATGGATGTATTGATATTGTGTTAATTTCTACTGTATAGCTATGTGTTTTAGTCATACACATATATTCATTCTTTTTCATATTCTTTTCCATTACGGTTTATCACAGGATATTGAATATAGTTCCCTACGCTACAGTAGGACCTTGTTTTTTATCCATTCTATACATAATAGTTTGCATCTGTTAATATGTTAATCTATCTAAATGCAAACCCCAATCTCTCCCCCACTCCCCANTATTCATTCTTTTTCATATTCTTTTCCATTACGGTTTATCACAGAATATTGAATATAGTTCCCTACGCTACAGTAGGACCTTGTTGTTTATCCATTCTATACATAATAGTTTGCATCTGTTAATATGTTAATCTATCTAAATGCAAACCCCAATCTCTCCCCCACTCCCCACTCCCTTGGCAACCACAAGTTTGTTCTTTATGTTTGTGAATCTCTTTTTCATAGATAAGTTCATTAGTGTCATATTTTAAATTCCATATAATAGGAAATTTTAAACAGACACTGTATTTAAACATAAATAATAAATCTACCCCTTGCTGTGCAGATTTATGCTCTATAAACATGACAGTGAGAAAGTTTGACCTTAACCTTTGTTCTGCAAATGTTTCAGAATTTTTTTCTACTGCCACATTACAAAATAAATATCAGTCTAAATGAAGGCTTTTCTGTAAAACAGCAGCTACACAGATGGCCTCTAATCCATACTCATAAAAGACAAGACTACATTTTTTTGGTTGAAAATAATTTCAAAAGCTCTTCTTAAGTTCCCACCAGAACATAATGCTACTTTGGATGCTGCATGAGGTCAGTTGAATAAACTCAGACACTGTTCTTCAGGAGTTACCATCCAAACTGAGAAAATTACATAAAAATCATGGTTTTATCTAGGAGTAATATAACCACTTTTCCCAGAAACTTCAATAATTACTCATGGCCAAATCACTGCTTTAGCCTAGGTTGCTTCCTTTGATGTGACTTGATGAATAATCCTCCACAAAAAGTGAACAAGGTTAGCCAGAGGCAAACAATGAAGATATATCTCAAATGCATGTTCTTAAAAGCATACCTTAAAGAAATCTAAAACCAGGACTTACCTTGTGATCCAGTAGCTAAGACTGCTGCTGCTGCGTCGAAGTCGTGTCAGTCGTGTCCGACTCTGTGCGACCCCAGAAACGGCAGCCCATTAGGCTCCCCTGTCCCTGGGATTCTCCAGGCAAGAACACTGGAGTGGGTTGCCATTTCCTTCTCCAGCGCATGAAACTGAAAAGTGAAAGTGAAGTCGCTCAGTCCTGTCCGACTCTTGTAGCTAAGACTGCATGCTCCCAATGCAGGGGACCTGGGTTCGATCCCTGGTCAGGGAACTAGATCCCACATGCCACAACTAAAAGCTGCTGCGTGCTGCAGCTAAGACCTGGTGCAGCCAAATAAATAAATTGCTTTTAAAAATAGCTTTTAGAAAAAGAAACCTATAAGCCCTGAAGCATGTTTAAGGAGGACCATCGCATAGTAGAACAGTAGTTCTGGCTTGGGCCACATATTAGAAACACCTGAGGATCTTAAAAAAAAACAACCGCTGGTGCCAGAGTTTCCAGCCTCCAACCCCAGAAAGCACAATTTTGGTCTAGGGTGTAGCCTCAGTATCAGGATTTTTAAGTTTCCTTTGTGCAACAAAGGTTTTGGAAATATTGCAGTAGAAGCGCAGAATATGTTGAATGAATAAATAAACTCTTTACATATTCTTAAATTACATGCAGAAGCTAATTTGAACCGAATTTACTAAATGATGATACTCCTATAATCTAGGCCACCCATGCTGTTCCAAAATGCACAAACCTAAAGGAAAAAAGAAAGGGTTGAAAATGGAGAAAGGATTCAAAAGGCTGTCAGATTAGGAATTGCTATAGCAACAGGTGATGTTGATTCTGAAAAGAAAGACCTGGAAGGTGAGAGCTGTCTTCACATAATTGAAGGGTACACCAAAGGGCAGAGCTAGAGTCACGGATTACAGCTAAAGGAAGCTAGATTTTGTGCAGTATAAAATTTTTTCTTAAAAAGCAGTGTTATCTGTGGAACGTTCTTTGACATAAGTCATAGCAATATTTTTGATCTGTCTCCTAAAGCAGAGGAAATAAAAGCAAAACTAAGCAAATGGGGCCTAATTTAACTTAAAAGCTTTTGCACTGCAAAGAAAACCATTGACAAAATGAAAAGACAACCTACTAAATGAGAGAAGATATTTGCAAATGATGTGATCAGTAAGCGGTTACTCTCCAAAATATACAAATAGCTCATACAACTCAATATCAAAAAAGCAAACAACCTGATTAAAAAATGAGCAGATGCTCTGAATAGATATTTTTCCAAAAAAAAGACATACAGATTGCCAACAGGCACATAAAAAGATGCTCAACATCATTAATTATTATAGAAATGCAACTTAAAACCACAATGAGATATCACCTCTTACCTGTCAGAATGGCTATCATCAAGAAGAAGAGAAATAACAAATGTTGGCAAATATGTGAAAAAAATGAACCCTCATGCACTGCTGGCAAGAACGTTACTTGGGGCAGTCACTGTGGAAAACAGTATGGAGGTTTCTCAAAAAATTAAAAATAGAAGTACCGTATGACCCTGGGTACATACTGAAAGAAAACGAAAACACTAATTCAAAAAGATACATGCACTCCAATGTTCATGGCACCATTATTGACTATTGACAACATACAGAAGCAACATAAGTGTCCATCTACAGAGAAATGGATATATACATACATGAAAGTGAACTTGTCAGTCGCTCAGCTGTGTTCAACTCTTTGCAACCCCATGTACCCTAGCCCGCCAGGCTCCTCTGTCCATGGAATTCTCAAAGCCAGAATTCTGGAGTGGGTAGCCATTCCCTTCTCCAGGGGATCTTCCCAATCCAGGGATCGAACCCGGGTCTCCTGCACTGCAGGCAGATTCTTTACCATCTGAGCCACCAGGGAAGCCCATACACACACACACACACACACACATACATACACATATACACAGACACACACAATGGAATATTATTCAACCATAAAAAAGAATTAATTTTTCAACAATGTGAATGGACTTGGAGGGTATTATGCCAAGTGAAAAAAAAGAGAGAAAGATAATTACTATATGATAGCACTTTTATGTGGAATCTGAAAAAAAAAATAAAACAAGTTAGTGAATATATCAAGAAAGAAACAGACTCACAGATATAGAGAACAAACCAGTGGTTACCAGTAGGGAGAGGGGAGCGGAGAGGGGCTAGATTAGGGGTAGGGAATATAGAGGTACTATTATGTTGGCAATTTGATCTCTGGTTCCTCTGCCTTTTCTAAGTCCAGCTTGAACATCTGGAAGTTCACAGTTCATACACTGCTGAAGCCTGGCTTGGAAAATTTTGAGCATTACTTTACTAGCATGTGGGATGAGTGCAATTGTGCAGTAGTTTGAGCATTCTTTGGCATTGTCTTTCTTTGGGAAAGGCAATGAAATGAAATTCATTTCATTTGAAAACTGACCTTTTCCAGTCCTGTGGCCAGTTGAGCTTTCCAAATTTGCTGGCATATTGAGTGTAGCACTTTCACAGCATCATCTTTCAGGATTTGAAATAGCTCAACTGGAATTCCATCACCTCCACTAGCTTTGTTCATAGTGATGCTTTCTAAG
>SJYQ01104728.1:258522-291772 GCA_006410935.1 Redunca redunca | reverse complement strand
CGACTCGATGGACGTGAATCTGAGTGAACTCCGGGAGTTGGTGATGGACAGGGAGTCCTGGCGTGCTGTGATTCACGGGGTCACAAAGAGTCGGACATGACTGAGCAACTAAACTGAACTGAACTGAACTATTATGTATAAAATGAATACGCTACAAAGGTATATTGTACAGCACAGAGAATATAGACAATATTTTATAGTAACAATAGGTGGAAAATAACCTTTAAAAAATATGAATCACTATGTTGTACATCTGAAACCTATATAATACTGTACATCAATTAAACCTCAATATTTTAAAAAGCAATATTATCTGGGAATAGACTGGGTTGCCTTGAAATTGTGAATAGCTGGTCACTGCAAGAATTCTGACACTACCTTTTGAGCTCCAAGCCAAGTTGTAACAAAGGAAATCCTATGCCGGGTGCTACGTTAAGCATATTTGCTATTTTTGTGACCATCCAATATTCCTTTGCTCTTTTCCTATAACATCCCCATAGTTTTCTTTGAAGGCTCACTCTTATCTTACTCTCAGTTCTGACTGAGCCAAACACTGACCCACTCCCAATCAACTGGAAAACTGTAGTCACCCTTCATAGTGACCAGTTCAAGAAAAAGAAGATAACACAGTTGAGCCAATCAGGGGTTATGTGACTGAACTGTGGGGATATTCCTTACACTTTTGAAGACTCTCTTCCATTAGATTCAAAATGTGAGAATGTGGTGTGGAAAATATGAACTGGAAATAATGAAGAGAAGAAAATTTCAAAAGGATCATTTAATAGCCTTAGAGATTAAATAAGATAATATATCTGAGAAACAAGAGGATGATGCTATAGAAAAAAATATTCAGAAAAAGAGTCCTTGGAAATTAAAATATATTATAATAGTTTTCTGTTACAACACAGGCACAAATCAATGATCAGTGTACCAAGGCTATGCTCAGACATCCTTAGCACCATCTCCCTTCAACAGACTGCTAGATAAACCACCTTTCATTATACCAATGAGCTGCCTAGATTCTACTGACAACTGTGGACACAAAGTACATTCTTCTCAGTTGTTAAGAACAAATTAATAAACATTTGAAATATGATACTATTACTGAAAAAATTCTCTTATGAAGTTGAAAGACAAATACAAATAAATCCTACCAAAAGTAAAAAAGGACAAAGGGATGAAAGCTAGAAGAGAAATTATATATGTATGATTAATCCAGTATTAACATGATAAAAACAGAAGACTAATAAATAGAGAAGACAGAAACAAGTTGTCAAAGATATAATAAAAGAAAAATTCTTAGAACTGAAGGAGAAGAGTGTTTATAGTAAAAGATACTACCACTGAGAGCACAGCAAAAATAAATTTTAAAGACCCACAGTGAGGCACGGTTTCACTGTCTCTGATGCTAAGTTCCTATAACCACAGGGCTTGGAAGAAAGTAAAAATCAAAGTGCAGCAGTAATGAAGGGTCTTGCACAGACTCTGAAGTGCAAAGCCAAACAATGCCCTGCTTTCATAATATATATTTCTCTTCAACAAAGCTAAAAAGATTTAAACATTTTTAAAGCTTTTAAAAAAAATCATTTTAAAAGATATTTTGAGGAATTCTATAGAGACCACTCTCATAAATATGGAAATCAAGATT
This sequence comes from Redunca redunca, assembly GCA_006410935.1. Lineage (NCBI taxonomy): Eukaryota > Metazoa > Chordata > Mammalia > Artiodactyla > Bovidae > Redunca > Redunca redunca. The sequence continues at coordinate 290,124 of SJYQ01104728.1, read as the reverse complement.
CCCTGATCTAAATGAGACTAGAAGACAGAGTAGCTGATTCATAAAGCTTACCAGGAAAACAGCCTTGATAGTGAGGGCCTGCCTGACTGTATATAATCACAGAAAACTACAAGTAACTAATAAATCTCTCAAGATGACTTCTTAATGCTCTAAAGTTATCTCAGTAAAAGACTGAATATAAATTTTTATGACTGCTACAATTGTGTGAAAGAATATCTGTAGTATGGCTGAGCACAAAAATCTATAAAATCAAACTAACAAGTTTGGTAGTATGTTTCTATTGATGATGTTTTTATTCATTAGATTTTTCTTAATATTGTTAGTTTGGCAACAAAAAATTAAATTCCTTTTCTTTTTCCTTTAAAACAATTGGTCCCAAGTACAAAATGATAACTTTGGTTCATTTTGATTCTTCTCAAGACATGTTCCAAGATAATTTTGTCAAGACCCAGTTCCATTTAGTATTAGAAGAAGTAAAATGTTAAGGGATGTTTAAGCTCTGTAAAGTTGAACAGAATAGCATTTGAATGGCAGGATATAATTACAGATCACTAAGAATACGGTACAAAATGTACCCGATCCCACCTCTTCATACTTAGCTAAGAACAGTGCTTCAGCGGTATGTGAGATTAATAAAATAACAAAAGAAATAATAATTCTGGAAGAACCAAATCTCCCTAGTTAGATTTATCAGACCTATAAGAATTATTGACAAAATTAATAAAGTCTATATTAACCATAAAGAATTAGAACCTGTACTACATGTGTGTTATTTAATTGAAACCTGTCTATTTTCATTTTGTGATTTTCCAAGAATGTGTGTCCAAATACTCCATCTAAACTTATGAGACCCTGATATGTAAATGCTGTATCCTATATATCTCTGTTTTAGTTTAAGTTTCCCCTCGATAAGGTCTGGGAACAGGTCATTTATTTGGGATGCGATCCTTGGGAGCAGAAATGACAGAATAAAGCAAGAAAGGAGGAAAAGTATTTAAAGGGCACATATCTCAAAGTCACTATTAGGTAATGGGGACCTGGCTGAAACTAAGGTGGTCCAAGGGGATGTGATATGGAGCACTGAAAGCATCGGCTATACTCATACCTAGAATAATGCCCCACACTCCAAAGACTCTCAGTAAAAGTTTCCAAGTCACTGGAATTTCTTCCAGTGATCTTCAAAGCTTCCTGCTCCCAAGAGTGATGTTATCAAAGATCATCTGAGAACTTGTACATTGCCTTTTACAACTACATTCCAGGACCTAATTTCATTTTGTAAGTTCCATGTGTCTCTGTAGCAAACAAATGAAGCTTTTTCATGAGCACTTAAGCTAAGGGGGTATTTATTATGAGGCTATGGGGATATCTCATGAACTCCAGCATGACTTTTAGGCTGGAAATCTGAAGGCAGCCCTCTTCTCTGCATGCTAGTCTCCTCTCTCTGCAGAGTTTAAAATGAACTGTCTCTATGTCTGCATCTCCATTCCCTCCCTGCAAATAGGTCATCAGCACTATTTTTCTAGATTCCATATATACAGATTAATATGCAATATTTGTTTTTCTCTTTCTGACTTACTTCACCGTATAATAGGCTCTGGGTTCATCCACCTCACTACAACTGACTGAAATTCATTCTTTTTTGATGGCTGAGTAAAATTCTATTGTATATATGTACCATATATTCTTTATCCATCCATCTGTTGATGGATATCTAGATTGCTTCCATGTCCTGCCTATTGCAAATAGTGCTGCAACCAACAATGGGGTACATGTGTCTTTTTAAACTGTGGTTTTCTCAGGGTATATGCCCAGTAGTGGGATGTGTGTGTCTGCTCGGTCATGTCCGACTCTTTGCAGCCCCATGGACTGTAGTCCGCCAGACTCCTCTGCCTGTGGGATTTTCCAGGCAAGAATACTGGAGTGGGGTCTCATTTACTACTCTAGGGGATCTTTCTGACCAAGGGATCAAACCCACATCTCTAGCATCTCCTGCATTGGCAGGTGGAGTCTTTACCAGTAGTGCCACCTGGGAAGCCCAGAGGTGGGATGGAGAGATAAATATAAATATATATATATATAATGTTTATAATTATGGCTTATTCATGTTGTCATATGGCAGAAACCAACACAACACTGTAAAACAATTATCTTCCAATTAAAACTACATTCAAAAATAAAAAAATTTAATTGCTCTTATAAAAAAAAAAAAGAACCATCATGTTGAGTGGATCTGTGGATCAGTCATCCAGTGCTTATTGCCTGTGTTGAGGTGGTACTGTCAGTGATTCAGAGATTGGAGACACGACCCTGGACCTTAAAAAGCTTAGAATTTTGCTAAGAAGGCAAAGTATATAAAGAATAATCTACACACAAACTAAAGACCAAATGACGGCTACTATGTGAGTATCATGGTGGTTGGGATGGTTGGCCAAAGCTCCATGGAGGATGTGGGGGAGTGGGGGTTCCAAAGAGATATGAAATTTAGAAAAGCAGAGAGGAAAAGAGGGGACTGAAAGGACAAATTGAGCAAGGAAAGTACCAGAATAAAGAATGCATCCAGACCATTTCCAAGAAATGACTTGATCAGTGGCAAGGGTGACTCTACCCATACTAATTAACTAACTCCTTACTAAATGCTGGTCAGCGTGGTAAACCAGAACCTATTAGGACTATGAAAACATCTTCCAATTCTTTTCAAATTACAATTGCACAAGATCTTGAAAACTGCTCTCACAGAATATGACTTTGGTAATATCCTGGGTGAACTCTCTTACCTAATCACAAGTGTAATCAATTTTACTGGGATCAAGGAACACTTAAAATTCAGTCACCAGAAAATCATACACAAAAAAAGTGATTTTCTTTTTCAAGAAATCTTGACAGGTAGGTATTTTTCCATAGAACTTAGAGACATGGACTATATGATATTAGTATGAAACCTCATAATCTATTTTTACATTTCATGCTTAAAATGATTTCCTTTGAGTTAGAAGCAAAGCTGAAAGTGACACTAATTCTTAATTTATCTAGTTTTTAACCTCCCCATTCCTTAGGAAATAGCACATCCTTGACTTAAATCCATAACCTATAAAATTATTACATTACTCAATGATTAGTTAGTTATCACCACCTAAACATTACTTTAATACTTAATATAGCGGTTATTTTCATCACACTGCTATATAAAAATCCTCACAGAATATTTTCAAAGTTAAAAAAAAAAGAAAAAATTTTTATTGGGTTGGCCAAGAAGTTCATTCAGGTTTTTCTATATGACATTATGGAAAAACCCAAACAAACTTTTTGGCCATCCCAATAATATTGTATCTTAATCAGGTGATCATTTCTTAGTTTTCTTCCTTCTATGTATTTGTTAGGCAGGAGCTACAGCCTTAGCCTCGTAGAATGGTTCTTCTTTGAACTCTCTTTTTTTTCCTGGAGTGGACTTGTCCCACACAAAAGTTTATCCCAGTTTTGCTTGTGTTTTCCAGTCTTCTCTGTGCCAGGACACCTCCATCCCCTACATAGTCACCGCTCATACAGCAATATAAATTTAAAAAAAAATAGTAAGAAGACCTATATTGGGCATAAATCAAATAATAAACAAAAAGCAACTCTAAATGGCAATAGCATGCAGAAGAGATGCGTTATCCTGAAGCATATCAAGATTTCAATATATCCCATCTGTCAAAAGTGTAACATTAAAGCATGCTGCATGGTAGTAACACCTGAGAAAGCAGTTTTAATTACTGATTTTCAAGCCTAAATGAGATAAATTCTGTCCTTTGAAATGATTTATTAATTTTTTTGGCAGCGGGGAGCATACAAGTAATATCTGCCCAACATGTAAAGCAAACACCTCAAACTAAAGGAATAATTCTCCCTAATAGCCAGGTAGTGTCACCAACTTGTGACGAGTCCAATTACAGAGAAGTTCTACTATGCTTCTCAATATCATGACCAAACGAAGAAGGGACCAAAGTTCCAGAAGTTGCAGTTGGAATCACAAGAGTTTCAGCAAGGTGACAAGCTTCTACAGGGTTGGAAAAGAAAAAGTGCTTAAATGCTTAGGCTCCTTGTCCACACATCCCTGGGACAAGAGAGGAAATTCAGGTATGGCCCTGTCTCTGAGTCTGTCCTGTTCCCTGCATTCCATCCATCCCTGCATGGCCCCAGCAACTCAACACTTACTCAACTTTTCTCTGATTTTGTAACCTGATTTTGTGACTGCTCTGGCTCGATGGACATGACTTTGAGTGAACTCTGGGAGTTGGTGATGGACAGGGAGGCCTGGCGTGCTGCGATTCATGGGGTCACAAAGAGTCGGACACAACTGAGCGACTGAATTGAACTGAACTGAACTGGCCTTGTAACCAAATGAAAGGGTAACAGTCAGGAAGGCTAGGGATCCCCAAGGGAAGGAAATAGACTGCAAGTATCAGGCTTTTTTTTTTCCCTTCCCTATACAAAATTAAAAGGTTTCCTTTCAAATTCCGTGTTGGCACAAGGGCACCTGGTTCCACCTAAACTTAACTTTTCTCAAACCTTGAGCTAACCAATACATTTTTCTTATGGAAATGTCCTCTTAAGCTATGTTAATGAAACTATGTATTTGCTTGGAAACTTGCCTTTCTTCAAGATTCATGTCAATTGTTTTATGGCCCAGGATGACTTACCTTGTGCCAATGCTATCTCAAAATGCATGTTGTGGGTGAGGGGCCTGGTGCCACTCTTTCAGTTTTGAGCAAGGGGGCACTCTTTCTGCCCCTTTCTGATGTCTATGTAAGAAGCTTTCTCTATCCCTTTTATACTTTCAGTTAAGTTCAGTCACTCAGTCGTGTCCGACTCTTTGCGACCCCATGAATCGCAGCATGCCAGGCCTCCCTGTCCATCACCAACTCCCAGAGTTCACTCAGACTCGCGTTCATCGAGTCAGTCATGCCATCCAGCCATCTCATCCTCAGTCGTCCCCTTCTTCTCTTGCCCCCAGTCCCTCCCGCCATCAGGCCTCATCACTGGCCCCAAGATCAAATTCCTCTCCTCTGGAGGCCAAGAATCCCAGCGTCATCACGGCTTATAGCGACCTTCCACAAACATACACTTTTTGATCTCAGTTCTGCAAACCGGATACTTGTCTTTGCCACTCCCTTCCCCACCCTGCCCATCTTTCCTCCAGGAATGGTGTCAGATTATAACCCCTGCGTGTCCACTAACTGGCCATGCAATCTGGGGTGAATCATTTAGCCAGCTTGAACCTCAATTTTCTTATTTGCAAAATGAGGGGTTTGGATGGGATGGTTTCAAAGATGCTTTCGAATTCTAAAATACCACTACCTTTCTGTCAGGCTCTTGAAGACTGTGGCCTGTCCCTGATCAGTCCTTTGTCTGTTAAAAGGGTGAGTAGCAATTAAATGCACTGAAAAAACATGTTAGAAAACAACATCCTTTGTAAAATACATGCTTTCCTGTCAGTTGGACCCTAAAAGCAAGTGTAACGTTTTTTTTTAATTAATCCTTCCTGGCCCAAAATTGGACCAGGTACAGAATAAAAACTTGTATCACACTCTCACAGAGTATATACAGCCAGTGTTACTGCAAATAATAAAACCAACACAGGCTAATTTATACAGAAAAGAAATTTACCTGAAAGATACCTGATACCTCAAAGAACTTCGGGGGAAACTGAAGAATCAGCCTTGGAAATAGGAACTCGGGGCTGTGTTGTACAATCAGGATTCCACCAGAGGGTCAGTAAGTGTAGGGTGCTGGGCCCCAGCATCTCTTCCCTCAACACTTGTCACCATCTCCCTGTCGGGGAAGTGTAATCTCCTTGGTTCTGTCTCATCACAGCACAGATTTGAAGCGACGGATGTTAAAGCACATCACAGCTCTTGGACAGTCCGTGTTATAGTTCTTGCACAGTTCGGTTTTATTTAGAAAATAAAAGGAAAATACATCCTCAAGGCATGAGGGCATGCTGACCTAAAAGACACGAAGAGAAAAGAGAGAGAACGAGTGTGAGAGGTAGAGAGAGAGACCCCCGGCCCTTTGGCTCCTCTTTTTATATGTTTTTTCCTCCCCCTGGGCCTGCCCTATGTAAATTGGGATAGCCAGGAATGCTGTTTGTTCTACCTGAGGTCCTCACTCCGGTCCTCAGACCTTCCTTTGTTCTATTTCGAGGGCTTTTCCCTTCCTTGTCTTTTAGCCACTGCCATTTTGGACTCCTGTTTCCTATTGTTAACTACCTAACACACCCAAGACTCAAGTCCATCCAGCCACTATGAACGATCTATGGCTGTCTCTAGCCTTATTATCACTCCCTGAAGACCCAAAGTCTCACCAAAGAGCCTCTGATTGGCTGAGCCTTGGCCAAATGTCCATACACAGGTCTAAGGGGTTCAAAGGGGGATTACCTGCTTTGCTTCCGGTTCCAGAGTGGGAAGCCAGATCCTGGCCTCCACTCATCTTGGATCTGCCTAAATAGAAAAGGTGTTTGGATGCTAAACAACGCAAAATGACACATAGCTTTCTCACTTATGATTATAAACGTAATACATCTTGAAGGCATATGTAAGAGGTTAATCGTGTTTTGGAGAGGTTTACATCTGATTAATTATACTAGCATTACTTTGTCTCTTTATTGATTTACGTGAATCAGTAGTTGGTCCTGTAAATGAAAACATATTTATCAGTATGCTGACTAATTTATTGGGCTGGCTATTCATATTTACATGGGTCCTCTATATGACAAAATGAGTATTTGGAATGAAGAATGAGTCACCAGAAGGAATAAAAAATAAAACACATCTTCATTCTGAAAAGAGGCTGTCCATTGAGTTTTCAAGTAAAAATAATACTGTCTGGTATTTAGTTCTCTCCCAAAGTTCTTCACAGAGCTGATGTTAGTTTCCCTAAGATGTTGCACTGTCCTGGTTTTATAGATCAGTTGGAATGTCTGAGGTACCTGGAATCTATAATAGACTACATGTATTGGAAGACACACTAGAGCTTATCTCTTTCCAGAACAAATCCACTCAGACTCCAATACAGTTCTTCCACCCTAAGAACAAGAAGGCAGGAAGGCTCGCACTGGTCTGCTATCATTAAGTGGCACCCCTCCCAAGGCCAACATAATAGAGGAGAGATTTGTCCACAAGCTCAAGGACTGAGAATATGTGGTAAGCTCAGAGAACTTGTCTGAGGAACTGCAGGGGATCAGCCTGTATGAGGCCTTTGGGTTTTGTTGTTTTTAAGATATTCAGGAGCCAAGCAAAGAAAACCTCCTTAAAGAGAAATAAGCAGCCAGCAATCCGGAGTCCTTTATCTTGGAACACAAAGTACCTCCCTACATCAGTCCATCCTTTGTTCTTGTTCAAAGAATGTAGTCATTACGAAATAGGAATGGATGCATGTAACAGACATCCTCAAAAGACCAAGGCTGAAATAGATGAGAAGTACGTTTCTCTCCATGAAAAAGTCCCTCTGTTCTCCACTGATATGCTATCTACTTGTCCTTCAGGCATCACTGGAAATGTTGCCTCCTCTGAGAAACCTTCCCTGATGCCACCTATTACAGTATTCTGCTCTGTTTCCTGAGCACCTTAGACCTCTCTATTAAAACAATGTGTTATAAGGGAATTCCCTGGCGATCCGGTGGTTGGGACTCTGTGCTGTCACTGTCAACGGCCTGCCTGGTTCAATCCCTGGTCAAGGAACTAAGATCCTACAGGCAGCATGGCCAAAACAAACCAAAAAAACCCCATAAATGTGTTATGGATTTGTTTCAGTTTTTTCCCACATAAAAATTAGCAACACAAAGGTAGGGGCTGTGTTTATCTCACTCATCATCTGCCACCTCCTACCTGCATATCACAGGTACTTATTTGATGTACCAAATATACCTTTCTTGACTTTTCTTGAGGTTAGCAGGAATTGAATACTTCTTGTTTATCATACATAGGACTATTGCTCAGAAGATTTCAAAAATAGTAAATAGTATTAACAAAAACAACAACAGGGAAATAGGAACCATTTATGTCCCCAGCACAACAGCAGATTTGGAAAAGAATAAAAACGTGTATTTCCAGTTGAAAGACCTCAGCTTATACAGCAGGGGCTGACAAACTTCATCTATAAAGTGATAGTAAATGTTTTGGGCTTTGCTGGCCATATGATCACTGTTGCAACTACCCAGCTATGCCCTGGGAGGAGGAAAGCAGCCACAACCCAAGTGTAAACTTGGGTGTGATTCCTGGGTTCCAACAGGACCTTGTTTATGAACACTGAAATGTGAATTTCATGTCATCTCATATGTCATGAAATAGTCATCTTTTGATTGTCTCCAACTATCAAAAAATGAGAAAGCAGAGGACTCAGCTTGCCAACTCGGCTTGTCTGGTTTGCCAGCCTCAGAGAGTACACTTAGGGTTAGGGTTAGGGTTAGGGCTTGCCCTAGGTTAAGACTCGGCTTGCCAAACTTGGCTTGTCTGGTTTGCCAACCTCAGAGAGCACACTTCTGTTCATTTCTGTAGCTGCACTCTACCCATTCAGTGCAATTCACACTGATAAGCACCTATCATGTGCCCAGCTCTGGGCCAGGGGCTCAAGAGAGGCAGAGATGGTTAAGACCTGCTTTCTGCATTCAAGGGCAGGCAACATGGACCCAATAACTGTAACATAAGACTGGGGCTATTGGTCCCCTGGAGAAGCAGCTGTGGCCTCTGATTGGAGGAAAGTATTTCATGACCAGGTGGCATCTGAGAGGTGAGTCATGGGCCAGGCACCCAGGAACCAACAGCTCTGTCTGGCTGTGGCTTCAGATGGATCCCTCAGGGGATCTTGGGCAGTCAGCCCAGGAGGAGCTGTATCGGGTTGTGTGAGGAACCCTCAGGGTCCAGCATAAAGATTAGTCTAGTCGGCAACTGAGAACCAATGGGGAAGATTAAACTGGTAGTAATCAAGTTATTCATTTTTTGATGTTCTAACTTACAAATAACGAAAAAGTGATTTCTGAAACTATTTGATCCCCTTTTCTGTTACTAATTTAGCAAATATTTTATCTGACAAACCCTCCTGGGAAAAACACACGGAGTAAAAGGATGCCTAGGAGGCAAAAATGCCATCAGTGTCCACCAGGAAAGAGGGTTAGTGTTTTCCCAGGAGCCAGAGTTTATAAAAGGAGTCATTGCACAATAATATACAATATAAAATGAGGGTAAAGTGATAATTTCAAATATTCATTAGATTTTGGGAAAACTCTGAGGTATTATACAAGCCCCTCCCTTGCTCCATACATGAAGAAACCCCCATTTTGTCCCCGGGAAGAAAATTACTCAATATTATACTGTCTTTCTCCTTTTGGCTTCAAAATGGGAGTCTCGTTGGAAACCATGAATAGGAAAATAATAAATCATCTTTTCATACCAACATAAAATACAGAAAGCAGGAAAAATCAACTCAAGTTACAAAGATGGAAACTGAATTCTGCTTCAATTGTATAAAAAGTCACCTACCTCATGCAGCCAAAAATTCAGAGCGAGTCTCCTGGAGTGCCCTCTATTAAAAGATACCATCTCAGGACATAGGATGCTCGGGAAATGAAAGTGACATTAATCTGCAGGCAGTGACCATTTCCTTCACACTAATGCACAATCTGATGAAAGATGAGGAGTCCAATTGCTGGCGCCAAGATGCACTGTCTTGGCCAGAGACTCAGGCAAAATGCCACAGCTCTGCCTTCCATTCAAGAATCCACCCAGGGGACTTTCCTGGTGGCCCAGTGGCTAAGACTCCATGCTCCCAATGCAGGGGGCCCAGGTTTGATCCTGGTCAGGAAACTAGATCCCACATGCCACAACTAAAGATCCTGGCTGCCACAACTAAGGCCTGGCACAGCCAAAGAAATAAATAACGTTTCTTTAAAAAGGAATTCACCTAGCTGCTCCTTTCTGCCAGCTTTACTCATCACCTTTCTCCTTTCCCTGGGCATAGGATTAGTGAATAAGGGAGTCACATGCTGGGTGAGTGCCAATCAGTGATGAATTGGCACAAAGTCCAGTGGTGCAATATCAACATTTCTAATTAATGAATTAATTTTTATTTTAATTTTTTCAATAAGTATTACACTTATATGGGTCAAATTTCAACAACTATAAATAGATAAGGAATCAGATTTTATTTAGGTCATACCTGAATGGTAGTGGTTTTCCCTACTTTCTTTAATTTAAGCCTGAATTTTGCAATAAGGAGCTCATAATCTGAGTGCCAAAGAACTGATGCTTTCAAACTGTGGTGCTGAAGAAGACTTTGAGCGTCCCTTGGACAGCAAGGAGATCAACAAACCAGTCAATCCTAAAGGAAATCAACCCTGAACATTCATTGGAAGGACTGATGCTGAAGCTGAGGCTTCAGTACTTTGGCCACCTGACGTGAAGAGCTGACTCATTGGAAAAGACCCTGATGCTGGGAAAGATTGAAGGCAGGAGGAGAAGGGGACGACAGAGGATGAGACGGCTGGATGGCATCACCGACTCAATCGATAGGAGTCTGAGCAAACTCCTACAGATTGTGGAGGACAGGGAAGCCTAACATGCTGTGGTCGACGGAATCACAAAGAGTTGGACGTGCTGAGTGACTGAACAGCAACATGGAATTTGAGTGAAACTAAACAAGACAAAATTCCCTCCCACTACTAACACCCAACCTCTCAGTTCCCCCCTCTACAGGGAGCCTAAATATCCTTCTAGAAACATTTTATGCATATCATTAGCAAATGTATTTTCATGGATACTATTTTAAATTATGGAAATAATTTACTAGTTGAGGGTAAAATGCTGGAATGAATATGCAACATCCAAAATGCAATAGTTCAAACAAAACAGGAATTTCTTTCTCGCTCATATAACAGTCCAGGGTCAGTGGGTGGCTCTGTACCATGAAGTCATTCAGGAATCCAGGCTTCCTAGCAGCTCCGCTGTCTTCACGAAGTTACTCTAGTCACTGCCCTTCCTGCCATCAGATGGGAGAAGGCACAAAGGCCATGGGCCAGGGTTTTCCCTCATGCACACTTCACTTCTGCTCATTCTCTACTGGCAAAAACTTAGTCACGTGGCCAATTAGCTGCAAGGGAAGCCAGGAAATGGAGCTATAGCCAAGCTTCAGCTCTGCCATAACTCTTGCCGTTATGTCTCATTACTTTAAGGAGTCTAGCCCTTACCCCACTCTCTACAAATCACGTTATAATGTTTTTCCAAGCTGTTGCCAAGCACCTATGCCCAGTGAGGACAGCAACCATTCCCTTAATCCTCCAAAGTACAGCTAATATTAGGTTATAATGTTCAATAGACTGTTATTACAAAAGAGAATCACCATGCAGGAGAGCCATGGTTAATGGTGGGCCCTACTAACTGTCCATCCAGTGAATACTTTTCCCTTTTAATATATTTTAAAAACACTTTAGGGCTTTCCTGGTGATCCAGTGATTAAGGGTCCACCTTGCAATGCAGGGGCACCAGTTTGACCCCTGGTCCAGGAAAATGCCCCGTGCTATGGGTCAGCTAAGCCCATGTATCACAACTACTAAGCCTGTGCTCTAAAGCCCTTGAGCCACAAGTGCTGAAGCCCACGAACCCTAGAGGCCAAGCTCCACAAGAAGAGGAACCACTCCAGGGAGGAGCCCAGGCACTGGAACGAGAGAGTAGGCCCCTCACTGAACCTAGAGAAAGCCTGCACACAGCAATGGAGACCCAGTGTAGCCAAAAATAACTAAATACATAAAATTATTTTTAAAAGACACTTTAATGGTGCTATGTTCTGTGTGCTTTATAAAAAAATTAAATCATTTAATCTTCATAATAACCCTCTGAAATAGGCAGTTATGGTCCAGTGCCCAGTTTACAGACGAGGAAACTAGAACACAAAGAGGTTAAGTAATTGTCCAGGCCACAGCTAAAAACCTATGTTAGTTTCCTGAACTTAGTAAAAGAAAAAAAAATTTTTTTTTTTTTTTGCTTTCCTTATAGTAGATGTATGACGTAATTCAAGCTAATAAATGTAAGGGGAAATCATCGGGGCAGACACCAAGGAAAACTATTGCTGTATTGAGAAAATAAACAAACAAAAGGGAGAGATACAGATGGCGTACATCTTTGGTTCTTTGACCCTTACCCTTCTTCTGGTCTAGAATTTGGACATGATGCTTGGAAGTCATGCAGCCATTTTGTGGTCATGAGATGAAAACTGAAGCTGAAATAAGAAGAAAGAAGGAAAGTCTTAGACTTCTTTTTTATGTGAATGTATATATATATATAGCCTGATTTGTATGGGATAAGAATTGGGCCCAAAGCTATCTTTCAGTTCAGTTCAGTTCAATCGCTCAGTCGTATCCGACTCTTTGCGACCCCATGAATCGAAGCACGCCAGGCCTCCCTGTCCATCACCAACTCTTGGAGTTCACTCAGACTCGAGTCCATTGAGTCAGTGATGCCATCCAGCCATCTCATCCTCTGTCGTCCCCTTCTCCTCCTGCCCCCAATCCCTCCCAGCATCAGAGTCTTTTCCAATGACTCAACTCTTCGCATGAGTTGGCCAAAGTACTGAAGTTTCAGCTTTAGCACCATTCCTTCCAAAGAAATCCCAGGGCTGATCTCCTTCAGAATTGATTGGTTGGATCTCCTAGCATGTGCTAAATGATACACCCAAAGGTGCTATGACAGTTCCGGGAAAGAGGCCAAAAAGTGGGCGGTGGCCCCAGTCCTGGAAATCCCCATCCGTTCTCCAAAATAGTTGGACTTCTCTTCCCAATTAGCCAATGAAATTACCAAGCCCATAAAAACTAACCACCTCCTATGTCCGGGCCTCTCACCTTCCAAGAGGACCCACACTTTATGGAGTGTTTCTCTCTCAATAATAAATCTACTTCTTAACTATCATTTTGCCTCACCAAATTCTTTCTGTGCTGAGACATAAAGAACCTGAGCTTCAGTAAGTCCTAAGACCAGGTGTGTGATTTCAGTTAACAGACAGTGGGTTCGAGTCCCATCTGAGCTGTGCTATTTCACTGGAAACCTTCAAAGACTATGGTGAAGCTCTCCTTTTGTGACCTCTTTTCTTTCCTCCCATCAGGTAGGGCGGAGAAGGCAATGGCACCCCACCTCAGTACTCTTGCCTGGAAAATCCTATGGACGGAGGAGCCTGGTAGGCTGCAGTCCATGGGGTTGCTAAGAGTCAGATACGACTGAGTGACTTCCTTTTCACTTTTCACTTTCATGCACTGGAGAAGGCAATGGCAACCCACTCCAGTGTTCTTGCCTGGAGACTCCCAGGGACGGGGGAGCCTGGTGGGCTGCCGTCTATGGGGTCACACAGAGTCGGACACGACTGAAGCGACTTAGCAGCAGCAGCAGCAGTATCAGGTAGGGCACAGTGTTTAGCACCTGGCTGTGGACAGCCAGGGCTTTGGAAGACTAAATACATCCAGGTCTAAGGCTCATGGATTTCAAGCATGAACTCTGAAATGGAGGTGTTAGCCCTAACTTCTTATCTTTTTAGCACATTAGAAGCATTTCTCCCCCAACCCCCGCCCCCCCACCCACCCAGAACAGGAAAGCAATTTTCTCCAAAAATGAATCAGAACACTGCCGGCAGCTTGGAAACAGCAGCCTTTCTCCACTGTCAGCTGTTAAGGTTTAGAAAATGTTAGAGAATGCCCAGCCAGGGGCCTCCCTGTGTACTAGGACAGTGTGGGCAAAGAGGGAAACTTGAAGACAGGCGTGGAAAGGAACCAGGGGGGAGAAAATGATAAACAGAGGAAGCAAAACACGCTCTGTTTTGTTCAGTCTGACAAGAAGCTTAGCTTAATGTCTTCCTACAGCCTTTCCTGCCCCAAAAACAACCCTCCCGCAAAGATTATATTCAGTGTGTTTGAATCTTCAGTGAAAACAGCCTTGAAAAATGTATTTGCATCTCAAGAGCTGAAACTAAATATTTCTCCTGTATTGGTGAGAAGGTCAGGGGCCACGGGCTGTCAAGGCCGGAGGAAGAGAGCTCCATGCTCCCTGAACTGGATTCAGAACGCCCCCACCACCCTCCTGGTGGGCCCAGCGGTCCCCTGGCCCCGGAACCTGGGGATGGAGGTGGGGGGAGGGCTTCTGGAGCCCCCTCGCCAACTCCTCCATCTCCTCAGCCAGTCACACAGTGTTGCCTGTCGCCCCTTGTCTCCCACAACTGCTCTGAGACACACCACTTAAGGCTTTCAAAAACTATGAATTGTTGGCTTTAAGATGGTTAATTTTATGTTATGTGAGTTTTATCTCCAACATTTTTTTCCTTTAAAAAGTTTTTTTCTAAAAAAAAACATGTGAACTGATGGACAGAAAACATAGTCAAGGAAGGTTACCTGTTTAAATCCTAGCTCCCTCATCCATCCCCAATACAGGCTACCCCTCTCCCACCAATCCTGGTTTGGCCCCATGGTGCTAAAGCCTCATTCTGCCACTGCTTCCCCTAACAGGGGAATATCCCATTAGGGGATATAGGGGATATAGGTATATCACTAATACACCTATTAGTGATACCCTAATAGGTATCACTGTTTCAAGTGTCTCCAGCGGGTACCTCTATCATTTCTTGTTCAACCAAACAGTATTTTCACCAGCCACACCCTGCTTTGTAAAGGGAGGCCCCCCACCCTACTTTCTTCTCACTCACTTTCTCCTAACTCCATGCTCTGTCATCTGTATTTTAATTTTTGTATCATTAAAGTTGACAAAAGTTTTTCTATTCTGAAATTATAATTTTTTTTCCTTATTATTATTATTATTATTTTTTGCCACACTGCATGGCTTGTGGGATCTTCATTCCTCCACCAGGGGTTGAACTGGTACCCGTGATAGTGAAAGTGCAGAGTCCTAATCACTAGGCTGCCAAGGAATTCCCTGCCATCATATGAAGTCTTCTGTGCTTTGCCTTCACAGTTGAAAATCAAGTAAGTGTTCCTAGCACCCTAATTGCCCATATAATATTTACGGCACAGTTTAATAACTGCTTTCTAGGAAAATTTCCCAGAACTGAACAACATGGGTTTCCAGACGTACAGGGCTTGTGCGTGCACGTGTGCTAAGTCGCTTCAGTCGTGTCCAACTCTGTGGGACCCTATGGACTGCAGACGGCCAGGCTCCTCTATCCATGGGATTCTCCAGGAAAGAATACTGGAGTGGGTTGCCATGCCTTCCTCCAAAGGAACCTTCCCAACCCAAGGATGGAACCCACTTCTCTTACATCTACTTGCATTGGCAGTTGGGTTCTTTACCACTAGCACCACCTAGGAAGCCCAGGTAAAGGGCTTACTAAGTGCCTAAAATATTACATAAAAATATTAATAGACACAGATTAAGGCAAACAATAGTGAAATTTAAACCACTGTAGAAAAAAAAAGGGGGGTAAATGCCGCATATTTGTAAAGAGAGAGGGAAGAAAACATCCCCACTGAAAGATCGCAAATCAGAATGGCTTCAAATTTTCTCTCAGTAACTCTGGAAACTAGAAGACAGAGAATGCTTTCAGACTTTTGAAGAACAATCATTTTCAACTTGAAATTTTTATACCCAGAAAAATTATCAAACAAGTGTTTAGGCAGAATAAAGACATTTTCAGATATGCAAGGACTCAAAAATTTACCTTCCATATATACTTTCTAGGAAGTTACTGGGGATATGTATCAACAAATAGAGGAAGTAAGTTAAGAAAAAGAAAGATATAGGACCATCCAGGAGAATCACAATTATCCTAGGGGGACAGCAAGCAGAAAGCAGTTAATTAAAATTTGAAAAGAGTGAAGTAAAAGGAGATATCAAAGACTTGACACTATCCTTGAGCGCTCAGAACAACTTAAGTAAGCAGCCAAGACAGAAAAGCTTAAGGGGAGAGGGGCACGGTGGAAAGGAAAACAAGAAGTCCAGGGGAAAAACAGCTGTTCAAGAAAGGAAATAGTTATGAATAATGATGACGAGTATGATAATGATAACCATGGGATTTTTAACTCAAAATGGCAGAATAACCACACATCTCCTCTCTGTCTTGAGATCTGAATTAAATAGATAGTAAGTGAATTATAAACCACTATTTTGAGGAGAACTGGAGGGGTTCCATCAGTAGACCAAAGTGTTCAGCTTATTTCTGGGAGGCAGAAAATAGTTGGAAGGATTTTGGATCAAGATGCTTTTCAAACACAGGCATTTACTTTTACTTGTTCCTAAAACCCCATCGAAACATATTATTAAGGGTATAAAACCATGAAGATAACATGTGTCATATTCCAGATCATCCCATTTTATCACCCACAAAATACGATGTGTTTAATTTGGTTTGCACACCTTGGGTCAATTCTGCCTCTGGGCTCTCATCACCTTGGGATCTCAGTGAATCTCTCACAGCAGGGAGGTGGAGGAGCACCAAGGACAACAGGAAGAACTGCAAGACTCATTATATTCTTGGATCCATTCCTGAGGCTCCTTGAGTAAATTAGAGGGCCTCTCAGAGCCCTGCTGGTCTCATCAGTAAAGTGGAGATTATAACATCTGTCCTATTTCCTTCAAGTTGCACTTGCTGAACTAACATGAGACCAGGATTAGGTAGAAACTATGTGTTCTCATCCTCAAGCCTTGACTGTTAAAGTCTTCACCTTTTAATATTCAAGTTACAATGAAGGCAGGCATGCTTGCCTAGATGAACAGACTCTTCTTCACCCCATCTCATCCTCACCTCACCTCACCTACTATGGGAAGTCAGTCCCTACAGTTCCACCATCAGCCCCAAAACAGGTCAGTCTGCATGGCTTGGAGGATGGACAGGGATATGGTATGGGCTGGGGGCACTGTCCACTGACACGATCTTGACCACAGTGCAAAATATGATCAGTTCTCCATTGTTATCTTCTTGTTCCCAGATCCCACAGAGGAGAGTTAGCCTTCCCCAACCTTTCACTCAGCAAGGTACCCAGGCCCAGACTATTGGGCCTACTAACCTGCACTCTCATTCCTTGTATGAAAGTCTCTTGCCTCAGACATGTTGGTGGTCCAGGATTGTGATGTTCTAGCATCAGCCTCCCTCTCCTGCCTACCAGCCCTGGCACAGTATCCAAGTCAACAGCACCAATCCTCCCAAGGCGAAGGGAGGTGTGAAGTGTATCCCAAGGCTTCACTATCCTTCTTTCCCCCAGTCCAGCCTCTCTCCATCTGTTCCAATACCCTGATGACAGGTAGAGTAGGCTGAAAAATGCCTTTCCCAAAGAGGTGCACATTCTAATCCCTGAAATTTATGAATATGTTACAAAAGGAGCTTTGCAAGATGTGATTAAACTAAGGATCTTGACATGGAGATTATTCTGAATTATCTGAGTGGGGCCAGTATTATCACAAAAGTCTTTCTGAGAGAGAAGCAAGAGGACAGAAGGAAGCAGAGGAACACAAAGCTGTGTGACAATGGAAGCAGAGTCGAGGGAGAAACTGAGATATGAAGGAAGTGACCACCAGCCAAGGGATGCAGGCGGCCTCTAGAAAGAGGCAAGGAAGTGGATTAGCTTTTACAGCAGTGGTCCCCAATCTTTTTGGCACCAGGGACTGGTTTTCTGGAAGACAGTTTTTCCATGCACTGGGTTGAGGGGAATAGTTTGGGGATGATTCAAGCACATTACATTTACTGTGCACTTTGTTTCTATTACATCAGCTCCACCTCAGATCATCAGGCATTAGATCCTGGAGGTTGGGAACCCCTGCAGCAATAAGAAACTAATAAGATAGGAGTGAAAATAAGATCATTTACTTTGAAAAGCTATTTGGCAATATTTACAGAAGCTGAACATATGCCTATTTATGACTCACAATTCCACTCCTAGGTACATACCCAACCATAAATGTGTATATATGTTCACCAAAGACATCTGCTATAACATTCCTAGCAGCATTATCTGTAATAATTACCCCAATGTGTATCAGTAATAAGATGAGTGAACTGAGGGACATTCACAATACTATACAGCAAAAGGAAGGAATAAGCTAGGGACTTCCCTGGCAGTTCAGTGGTTAAGACTCTTCACTTGCACTGCTTGTCAAAAATGAATAAATAAATAAAAGTATGAACAAGCTAAATCTATAGATAGTATGCACCTCCTCAACTAGTCTTAAGAGAGAGAAGCCAGAAACAGTATATTCTTCATGATTCAACTGCTATAAAGTGTAAATATAAGCCAAAGTAATCTATGCTGGTTGAAGTCACTACCCTGCCCCCTAGAACAGAGAAAAAAGAGAGTCTTCTGGAGAACTCGTAATAGTCTGTCTCTGGATGTTAATGATGCGTTGCTGCTCCCTGGGATTCTCCAGGCAAGAACACTGGAGTGGGTTGCCATTGCCTTCTCCAATGCGTGAAAGTGAAATCGCTCAGTCGTGTCTGAGTCTTCTCAACCCCATGGACTGCAGCCTACCAGGCTCCCCTGTCCATGGGATTTTCCATGCAAGAGTACTGGAGTGGGTTGCCATTGCCTTCTCCATAATGATGCATTCATTAGTATAAGTAAAATCATTGAAACTGTGAAAAGCATAACTATTAAATATTTACTATCAGTTTAGTTCAGTTCAGGTCAGTCCCTCAGTGGTGTCTGACTCCACTTGACCCCATGGAAGCAGCAGGCCAGGCTTCCCTTGTCCATCACCAGTCCCTGGAGCTTGCTCAAACTCATGTCCATAGAGTTGGTGAGGCCATCCAACCATCTCATTCTCTGTCGTCCCCTTCTCCTCCTGCCTTCAATCTTTCCCAGCATTAGGGTCTTTTCCAAGTATCTACTATACACTAATAGAAACTTTTTTAATGGGGGAAAGGAGACCTGTACCTTCAGGCAAATGTGCCCAATCCCTTCCTGTGACCTCCGATTTCCGCAAACAAATGGATGCAGCAACGGACAATCCAAACCTAGGACTCCAGCTCCGTAGAGCTCAACTCTAGGTTAAAATAACCTATGAACTTAACATATACTTACCAAAGGGCCAATTTTAGCAGATTATTTTTCTAACTAATCTGCTCAGAGTTAAATCTACTTTCCCCCTTTAAGGACTCTAAACTACAAATTATTTTTAACTAACATCATCTGAACAACCATAAAAGACAGTCACGGTCCTTTCTCCACCAGGTGACTCCTGATAAATGAATTCAAATCATTGCTTCTCTTAAAATTCGTCTCTTTTTAATTCCATAGAGGAGTTTCACATGTAAAATATACGTCAATTAATACGTGTTAATATTTTGATAATACTAGAATCAAGTTATAAACTCACAAAAACTAAAGAACAGCTGCTCCCACGAATGCCTCAAACTGAGGTGAGATTCTGGCTTTACCAAAACAGGGGACAGGGACGGGAAAGGGTACGAGAGACCCGTGGGGGACGGACGCGTGGACCAGCCGTGTGGATACGAACTAGAAGGAGGGATGCAGATATGGACAGGGAGAACCAAGAGCAGTTATGTCGGGGTGACCGACGCCCTGCAGTGGAAAAAACCCTGCCGCCCCTGCTCTGGGTCAAAGATCGCTGTAGCCAAAGCGCGGTGGCCGGGTTGGGGTGTGAGGATAGCGGGTGGAGGATACTCGAGGGGACAAAAGGCGGGGCTTCAGAGGCCACACTTCGGCCCCCGGGGGGCGGAACAGACTTTGGCCCCGCCGCCCCCACCTGCAGCACAGCCCCGAACCCGCGCGTCACTCCCAGCGGAAACGAGGCGCAGCCCGGGTTTCTGGCGAGGTGCGCGCCTCCCGGCCCCCGCCCCGACGCTTCGCAGCTCCGGGTCCGCTGCCCGCATCTCTCCGCCGAGCGGGGGCGGGGACAGAGCTGCACCTACCGGGATCTGCGACTCGAGCGGCGGTGCAGCCAGCGGAGACAACATCCCAGCCCGGACGGCGCCCTGGGTCCACCGGCGCAAAGGGTCGGAGCGGAACCGGGAAGGCGGGAGGCGCCTCGCCGACTCAATAGCGCGTCTCAGGTCAGTGTGCGGCGCCGGCTGTGCGGGCTGCACTTAGGAAAACTTTGGTTTGCGTGTCGGCTGCCGGGAGGAGGGCGCGGAGCGCGCAGCCCGGGCCCAGGGCCTCCGTGCGCCCCGCCGGGTATACTTGGGCCCTGGGAGCCGGCATCTCCCGCGCCCCGACACTCCGGAGCCCTGGCGCCCACCGAGGGCCGCCGGAGTGCAGGGTCCTTTCCAGAGACTCTGCCCCGCCGAGCCGGGCGCGCTCCGCGGAACCCACACTCGCGCCTCCCGCAGTCCCCGCCCGTTCTTGGCGGGGGCTCTGCGGCGGCGCGGGCTCGGACCCCGCGGGCGAGCGAGTTTCGCGTCCTTCTCGGCCTTGCAGCGCTGGCGAAGTGATGAGGGCAGCCGGCGGCCGCAGGGTATCTGAGAGGATTCGGGCAGGGGCCTCGCGGGCGCGGGGGGGCGCCGCAGCGGGAACGGCGCGCGCTCGACTGCCAGAGCGCGCGGGTCGGAGGGGCAGACTTGGGCGCGTCTCCGCAGGTGCCTGCGGCCGCCTGGCTATGGGAGGTGCGGGCCGGGCGCGGGGCGCGGGTTCGCTGGGGCTGCGGAGCCGTTTGCAGTCACTGTCCTCACAAATGCGAGTCGCACAGGGGCCGGCAGCCGGGCCCCCGGAGCCTGTTGGGGCCATACAGCTTTGGCACCAGGACCCCAGGCCCCTTGTCGGAGAACCGGGGTCCAGAGGTGCGCCTGCCCCCAGCAGAGGGGCAATGGCTTCTCCTCTCGGGCGTGCTATTTCCCAAAAGGAGGGCCGTGTCCCCCGGGCGGGCGGTGCGGGGACAGTTCCGCAGCGACTCTGGTCAGAACCCCTTCTCGTGGATGGCCATCGCCTCAGCCTGCCAGCTGTGCCCTGGCTCGGAGCAGAGGCGACGAAACGCGCACCCCGCCCCCATCGGTGTCCCGACGCTGTCGCCCCAGTCACCTTCCTGTGCCCTTCTCCGACAGCTCCTCGGGCTCGCTCCCTCCCCGCTCTCGGGAAAAACTGAGGCAACAACTCCGTTCCGGAGGCCGCGAGGACTGTGAAGACGCCGCCAGAATCCTCGGCAGCCTGGAAATCCCATCACCTTGGTTCCCTGAGACTTGGAGGTATAGGTTTGCATGTCTTTATGTGTGTGTGCTGGGAAGGCGGGGTTGGGGGGGGTGCGGGATCTGCAGAGGGATGTGGGGTGCAGCTTCCCCAGAGCTCAGCACCAGAGACCTGGGGTCGCCTGCAGTAAGAAGAAGTAACCAGCCTTTTGGGGGTAAGCATGGGAAAGACAGCAAACCTTACCAGCTTGGGTCGTTTCTAAATATTTCTTAGGAGCCCGGTGCCAGAGAACACTTTACCTGGCATGACGTTCCCTGGGACAGTCTCAGTGGCATCTTTTGTTCTGGCCTTGTCCCTTCCCTTGCACAGGGAAGGAGACACGTATTTTGCTGGTGGCAGGCAGGCTTGCCTCATTCCAGGTGCAGCTGGCCTCCATATTCTGGCCTGGGCCGCCCACTGCAAGTCTGAACTTTCTCAGACCTGTCTGGGAAGGGTAGGGCAGGAGACCTCCAGTACCTCGGCTGCTGTAACTCAAGGCTGTACTCTTCTCTAGACCTGTGGGCTCTTTGCCCACTCTGAGGCATGGCAGTTGTCTCTGCCCTTCACTCCTGCAGTAGAGCTAAGCCTCAGATGCCCTGGAGGTAAAATGATGGAGACAGCCTGGTGGGGAGCCTCGGGCAGGGACTGATAGCTAATAGGAAGTGGGACTGAGGGACGAGTTTCTCACAGATTTTTTCCAAGTGTGTACAAGAAGCACCCCCTATGGGAAGTGGAGCCTGGGATCTAATTAGCAAGCTCTCCCTGTTAGGCCCATAGTAGGTGGAGGACCTGTTGGTTATAGGCACCTTAGCTCCCATTCTCAGACCCCCTAGCCCAGAGCGCTCACATTTAGTGATGCATGTTTAGAAACTGTCATGATTGAATTCCTAAGTGGCAAATATATAAGGATCTTCTAAAATCTTCACAGTCATCGTCAGTAAATATTATCCCCACTTTAGGAATGGGGAAACAGAGGCTCAGAGGAATAGCTTCTCCAGGGCTGGTAACTTGGGAGGAGACAGAGCCCCAGGCTTTGACACACTGCCTGCTGCCCTCTCTGAGCATGCTCTGGTCCCCTGCAGGCAGCACAAAGACTGAGTAACCTGGGGCAAAGGTGAGGGACTGAGTTTCCTGCTTGAAACCCATTTGTTAATTTCCGCCCCCTCCCCTTGCTGCCCTTTCTCACCATGGCCAGCTAAATATTAATAACTTTTTGGGAGGAAGCATAGATCCTGTTTGGAGGTGGACTAAGAGGCTCAAAGGAAAGTAAAATTTCTTCCTGAATGACAGGAAAACTAGGGGTGGCTTGGGAAGAAAAATGCCACAGGGAAGACCAAGCCTGTTATCTCCAAGATGACTTCTAAAGCACCTTGGCCCCTGTGGCAATGAAGGTTGTGCGTGCTCAGTCACTTTGGTCATGTCCGACTTTTTATGACCCTATGGTCCATAACCCGCCAGATTCCTCTGTCCGTGGGGATTCTCCAGGCAAGAATATTGGAGTGAGTTGCCATGCCCTCCTCCAGGGGATCTTCCTGACCCAGGGATCAAACCCCCACCCCGCGTCTCCTGCATTACAGGCGGATTCTGTACCGCTGAGCCACCAGGGAAGTCCGTAGATACCACACAAATCAGGTACTCAAAACAGAACTCTACTTTCCTCTGTTTCCCCATTCCTAAAGTGGGGATAAAGTGGGGGAAGCCGGTATCTAAGACGCAAGGAGACATAAGAGAAGGAACATGGGAACATCTATTAGGTCCTGGCGAGCAGGAGGATAAGAGAAGTGACTCTGACCTTTCCCCCCTCAGCCACATCAATGGGGCAGACCTCAGCACAGAATGGGGCAGACCAGGTAAATGCCAGAGCTCAACAGTCCTTGCAGGGCAGGCTGCGTCCTGTGTGCGTGAGTGCGTGTGTGAGTGCAAAAATGCACACGCACAGGATTGCCCTGCGTAGAATCCACTCCTAACACTTAACAGATTTATAATCAGTGAAACATGATTAACTGCACAAACACTGTGGGGATGTCTTCCTTAACAGGGAATTAAAAAACTAGACTCCAAATGGGAGAGATGTGTGGAACAAATTATTGGTATTTATGTAGCTCTGAATAGCTTTGATTTCCTTTAGTAGGAACTGACAGCTGGCTGACAGAAAACTCATCCAAGGAGAGAAAAGACATAAGTGAAGTATGAAATTTTGAATAACATTTTCAGGTAACTTTCTATTTCCATTTAGAGTGGGTGTCTGGAGGGGCGAATGTGGTTATGATTTGAATTGCTTCATTTATCTATAGAGATTCTTTAATAGGGCTCATTATTCTGAGATCCAATGCCTTTTACTTCTTTTTCCTACCTCCCAGTACCCTGGTGTCAGGGCAGCGAGCTGGGAATTGCACCACGTAGACTCTGAGTTTCTTCTGTTTTCAGCACGTGGCTTCCAAGGCTGGGGCCTTCCTGATCAATCTGTTTAGAGAACAAATCTTTATTTCTTGCCTAGGAGAGTGGTTGTCTACTTGGGGTGTGGTTGTCTACTTGGAGTGGCATAAAGTTCTGGGGTCCAGTTGTTCTATCCAACCATCCTGTCACGTTCAGCCCTGTGCCTCATTGCCAATTTCTGTGTCGTTTGGAACCTCCATGTCCTAAGCTTCTGGGGTCCTGCTGGTAAACTGGCTCCATTCTCGCTGGGGCCATCTCCCTGGGGGGCTTTACGATGTAGCTTCTACTATGTTAACACAGTTAACCATGCCACCCCCACCTCTGCCTCCTCAGCATGTTTGAAATTGATCATCTGATATTACCCTCTTTCAATTTTCTTTGTTCTTCAGAATAGATATCTTTTAAAAAAAATAAACTGTAATTTTAGAAGGGCCTTGGGAGATGGAGACCATCCTTGTGACCCAGATGGTGGAGAATATGCCTGCAATGCAGGAGACCTGGGTTCGATCACTGGGTTGGGAAGATCCCCTGGAGAAGATTGAGAGAGGCGTTAAAGAGTAGAATAAATATGCCATGATGAATCATGAGCCTTGTCAAAGATGATTTAATTTTAAAATAAAAGCAATTTATCCAGCTGTTCAATAATTAATATCTTATATTACTCATATCTTTAATGCTGAAATTATTGTATTTGGAAATTATAAGGAAAAATGCCCTTAAAGGGGTATCTTATTCCATAGCTCACTTATTAGGTTCCGTTTATGTTTAAAAACACTATTTATAGATTCTAGAAAAACAACATTTAAAATTTTTTATGTTATTTAAATAGCCTGTGAGTTAGAGACATGGTGGGCTTCTCCAGTGGCTTAGCTGGTAAAGAATCTGCCTGCAATACAGGATACCCGGGTTTGATCCTTGGGTCGGGAAGATCCCCTGGAGAAGGAAATGGCCACCCACTCCAGTATTCTTGCCTGGAGAATCCCTGTGGACAGAGGAGCCTGGTGGGCTACAGTCCTTGGGATTGCAAAGAGTCAGAAACAACTGAGTGATAAACATTTTCACTTTTCACTTTAGAGACATGATAAAAATAAAAGATGGCTAAATTCTGAGATGAAAACTTTAAAAAGGAGAACACAGTGAGTGGGAAGGCACACAGGAAAGTCTTTTTCCAGATGTTGTTTTTCAGATGGTGTTTTTCATTACCAGCCCCCATTGGATGAATGTTTTATGATTGTCTTCCACCGATGGGGAACCCAAGACTCTGAGAGGCTGAGATATTTGACCAGGGGGCACAGCTAGAAACTAGGAGAGTCAGGATGGAAATCTGGGACTACCTGACCTTCAGATTTTCTCCAGTAAAACAATCGATTTGGAAGGTGTAACTGAACTGGGGGATCATTTACAAGCTGGATTATAACAGAGCCTGAATGTGAATACTGTACTAGCACTGGCCGCCCTTGGTGAGGATGCTTCAAAGGAAGAGACGTGAGGCAGGACCATTTCTGAGCTAGGATCACTGAAGGCTAGAGAAGTGGTCTTCATCCCAGGTGGGGCTTACCTCTGTGAAAAGTAAATTAGTCAAACTTCAATATCAGCATTTTTGATGTGCAAATGGATGAGGTGAGAGAAAAGAATAGACTGAAAGAAGGTGAAAGTGTGAAGAAAAAGGGCGTTATTCCAATAAAGTACTGGTTACAAGATGAGACACTAAGAAACCAAATATATATACACATGGAGAATAAAGTACGTGGTAACATTTTTTTCTGAAAAATTTAATGTTTAAACAATTTCTAAATTTCTCTTATCAAGTGTAAGCAGTTTAAAAAGTGAGCAATGTGACATTTAAAATGGATAACCAACAAGGACCTACTGTACAGCCCATGGAACTCTGCTCGGTGTTACGTGGCAGCCTGGATGGCAGGGGGGTTTGGGGGAGAATGGATACATGTATATGTATAGCTGAATCATTTCTCGTTGTTCACCTGCAACTATCACAACATTGTTAGTTGGCTGTACCCCAATACAAAATTAAAAAATTTTTTTTAAGGGATCAGTCCAGTAGCTTCAGTTCAGTTCAGTTCAGTCGCTCAGTCAGGTCCAACTCTTTGCGACCCCATAAATCACAGCACGCCAGGCCTCCCTGTCCATCACCAAGTCCCGGAGTTCACTCAGACTCACGTCCATCGAGTCGATGATGCCTTCCAGCCATCTCATCCTCTGTCGTCTCCTTCTCCTCCTGCCCCCAATCCCTCCCAGCATCAGAGTCTTTTCCAGTGAGTCAACTCTTCGCATGAGGTGGCCAAAGTACTGGAGTTTCAGCTTTAGCATCATTCCTTCCAAAGAACCCCCGGGGAAGATCTCCTTTAGAATGGACTAGTTGGATCTCCTTGCAGTCCAAGGGACTCTCAAGAGTCTTCTCCAACACCACAGTTCAAAAGCATCAATTCTTCAGCACTCAGCTTTCTTCACAGTCCAACTCTTGCATCCATACATGACTACTGGAAAAACCATAGCCTTGACTACGGACCTTTGTTGGCAAAGTAATGTCTCTGCTTTTGAATATGCTGTCTAGGTTGGTCATAACTTTCCTTCCAAGGAGTAAGCATCTTTTAATTTCATGGCTGCAGTCACAGTCTGCAGTGATTTTGGAGCCCCCCAAAATAAAGTCTGACACTGTTTCCACTGTTTCCCCATCTATTTCCCATGGAGTGATGGGACCAGATGCCATGATCTTCGTTTTCTGAATGTTGAGCTTTAAGCCAACTTTTTCATTCTCCTCTTTCACTTTCATCAAGAGGCTTTTTAGTTCTTCTTCACTTTCTGCCATAAGGGTGGTGTCATCTGCATATCTGAGGTTATTGATATTTCTCCTGGCAATCTTGATTCCAGCTTGTGTTTCTTCCAGTCCAGCGTTTCTCACGATGTACTCTGCATAGAAGTTAAATAAGCAGGGTGACAATATACAGCCTTGACGTACTCCTTTTCCTATTTGGAACCAGTCTGTTGTTCCACGTCCGGTTCTAACTGTTGCTTCCTGGCCTGCATATAGGTTTCTCAAGGGGCAGGTCAGGTGGTCTGGTATTCCCATCTCTTTATTTATTGTGATCCACATAGTTTATTGTGGTCCACACAGTCAAAGGCTTTGGCATAGTCAATAAAGCAGAAATAGATGTTTTTCTTGAACTTTCTTGCTTTTTCAATGATCCGGTAGCTTAGAAGTCTTTATAATGAGCAAGTTAGGCCTTGTTTTGACAGCCGGCAGTACTCAGGGGCGGGGTCTGCCTACAGCCGCATGGTAGACATCCTTGCTAGCTGCCGCCTGCTAGCGGTGCCACTTCCCAGCTTCTCTGAAGCCCTGGAGCCCACAGAATCTTCTCTCTCCACAGGACCACGGTGGAACCACTGCCTGACTTAGACATCCCAGCCAGCTCCTCCTCTTATCCCAGTGGGAGGGAAACTTTCCCTGTGGGAGGGAAAGTTATGGCAGGAAGTGGCCAGGTTTAGCACTGTGAAGAAAGGTCTGTACATGAGGATAGGTGAAAAAATTTGGATGTTGTTCCAAAAGATTCGTTTAAAACTTAAAAAAAAAAGAGGTTTGGCTCCAATACTAGAAACTATATTTAATATTGAGATCTGGTATCTGGCAACTGGTTCTCTTTTGAATCTCTCTCTCAAATGCTACTTTTGGTCAGAGGTGTTTTTACATGATTGATACTATTACCTCTTCTTGAATGGCAGTTACAGAGTAGTTTTTACATTTTATTTTATGTTCTAGCTCATTTCTATAAATTGCTTTGCTTTATTAAACCCATTTGTATATGAAAAATGCTAAAAGAAGGGTTTTTTTGACTGCTGTCTCATGTGAGCTCTTTTCAGATGTTTCACATTCTGAATAGACCTCTGAATTGGGCCCCAATCTGTCAGCCAACCATAAATTCCTAGGTTGCAGGTATGTCTGACTCTGGAATAGCTTTTTTAAAAGGTTTCACAGAGGACAAAAATAATGTATTTTATGTATTACTTTCATTGTGTTTATAGATGCATATATTGAGTGGTTGTTCTTTGCTTAACATCATTAATGAAACTGAAGTGGAAATGAATAAGAATATCCTTTTGAATACTGCTTATAGGAGCTGACTAGCTGAAATACCTTGAACGTCTAGGCATAAACACTATTGAAAACACCACAAAAAGTGATTTATGTTGTGAAAACTGAAACCTAATATGGCTCTTTATAAATTTTAATTATGAGACATTCTTACATAAATATTATGTTCTTTCTTGTATACATGTCCCATTTTACAATAGAGAATAGTAGTATCGTATAGAGGAGTATGTGAAGTATATACTATTTGAAGAATAAAAATAAAATGGACACCTATATACACACCATCCAGGTTGAGAGACAGAACATCACGTGAATCTTAAAAACCTCTCCGTGTCCCTCCCAAAGTGCATTATTCTCCTTATCCCCACCAAGAGGTCACTTGGTCTTGACTATTGTGTAAATCATTCCCTTTGCTTCTTTTTTCCCCAGTTTCCCACTTGTATATAATCCTTAAGTAGACTATTTTTTGGTAAACAAGGTAGCAAGCACAAATTAATTGAATAAAGGAAGATCAGTATTGCCAAAATATTGCAAAAGTTCTCAGGAGAAGATAAGTTGAACAATCTCTGGATCTCAGTTCAGCTCAGCATCCTTGAGTGTTTATGAGAGCCCTTCTGGGCAAGGTCATGAGTGAATCCTGGGAAACATGGATTTACCATGACAGGGCCTCTGGCAGGCTACAGTGTCAACCAGATACTGGATATCCAAAGGCAGTGGGTTTTGAGCCTTCTCCTCCTAAGTTCATGGCTTTCTGGTGGCTCACACAGTAAAGAATCTGCCTGTGGTACAGAAGACCCAGGTTTGATCCCTGGGTCAGGAAGATCCCCTAGAGAAGGGAATGGCTACCCACTCCAGTATTCTTGCTTGGATAATTCCATGGACAGGGGAGCTTGGCAGCTATAGTCCATAGCGTCTCAAAGAGTTGGACATGACTGAGCAACTAACTAACACACACACACACACACACACACACACACACACACACACACACACCATGACTTATCCCCAGATCTCAGAGCAGGTCAAAGCAGAACATTTGAGCAGGGCTGAAATGAGTGTCATTGGTTGCCCCAGAAAGCAGAGCATGGAGGGGAGAGCAGAGATATGGTGAGGAAAAAGCAAGCCAGTTAAAGAACTGAGGTCAGGCTTACCTGGGCATTTGGTCCTAAGTTAACAAGATGGTTAAATGGCAGTATAATCTCAAAGAAGATGCCTGTGCACATTCATTATCCTGGCATCTCAGCATCTTCCTGGGGATTTTTGTTGCTTCTCCTCTGATGATCTCCAGATCTCGTTTCTTCTTCCTTGTTCCACCATTTCATCTTGATAGATTATATTCTTCAGTAGATTCTTGAAAGTGAATTGGGATTCAATTGAAAGTGATTCCCAATTGACTAATGGTTTAGCTAGTAGAGAATTCTAACCTGGGAATCATTTATCCTTCAGATTAAAAAAAAAAAAAAGATATCCCTCTGTTGTCTCTCATTATTGTTGTTGATATATCTGAATCCATTGTAATTCTTGATCTCTACGAGGTGACTTATCCATTCCACTCCCCTTACTTGCCTCCAAACTTGTGGAATCTTCTCTGTTCTCAGTGTTCTGGAAATTTACAACTATGTGTTGTAAATGGTGACCCATGGTGAGGGTCTGTCTTCATCCATTGTACTGTGTTTTAATTGGGCCCTTTCGATTCAAGAACTTGTGTCCTTCACATCTAGAAAATTTTGTTGACCTTATTCATCATTTCCTCTCCTGCTCACGCATTCCTCCACCCCCGCTATTTTCTCCAGCAGGAACTTCTGTTAGTTGGGTCACGGATTTCCTGATCTAGTCCTCTAATTTTCTCATTTTTTTCTTTTTATTCTTTTTGCTTGACTGTGTTAGAGATTTTATCAACGTTATTATTCAGCCCTTCTATTGAGTTTTGCGGTTTGTATCATGTTTTTATCTTTTGAGAGCTTTTTATGGTCTCTGAATATTCTTTTTAATAGACTGGTATCCTTGTTTCATGGTTACAATATCTTGTTATCCTTTTGAGGATAATGAGTTTTGGAAGCTTTCATTTTCTGGACTTCTCCAGGTTATTTTCTATTTGTTCTGGTCTCTACCTTTAATGTAAGAGGCATTTTTGTTTGCATGCTCGTGATTAAACGGCTTGGGTTAAAAAGCTAATGTGAAGCTTTGAGCACGTGCGTGACGTTAATATCACCCTGTGGCATGATTTGGGTGGCATGTTGAGGAATCCCTGTGATCAGTACTCTAGGTATTTTCTCCTTGGTAGGTCACATTCTTGAGGGAAGCCTATTCTGTTTTCTTCCAAAGAATAAAAATATGGCTGCCGTCCTTCTTGAGGCTGAGTAGGGGGGCAATGCTGTGAGTCCTTTCATACTGATGGTCAGTAAGCATACCATCGTTGTTGTGGTGCAATGGTAAAGAATCTGCTTGCAGTGCAGGAGATGTGGGTTTGCAAGGGTTCAGTACCTGAATTGGGAAGATCCCTTCGAGAAGGAAATGGCAACCTGTTCCAGTATTCTTGCCTGAGAAATCCCATGGACAGAGAAGCCTGGCAGGCCACACTCCATGAGGTCATAGGAGAGTCAGACATGACTTAGTGACTAAACAAGAAGCATACAACACTTATTCTCCTGTTTTCTTGTCCTCAGATATACACAGTGGCTCTCAGTCCAGAGAGTCTCTGTTTTACCATGTGTGGAGAATAAACTGGACATCTTTTGAGATGGGAGTTGACAGTCTTCTGTCTCCGAGTGGCTTGGAGTGGCTGAGTGTTCCTCAAACTTTACTGTGCATGCAAGTCACCTGGGGATGTAGTAGGCTCTGATTCAGTAGGTCTGGGGTCGGAGCCTGAGACTTCGCACATTTGACAAGTTTCAGGTAGTGCTGCTGCTGGTGGTCCAAGGTAGGACCACCACGCTTCTTGTAGCAAGTCCCAGGGATCTAACTGCCTCTCTCACGGTCCTTCTCCTAACCCTCTAGGAGGGCTGTACTCTCCACTTGCTCACTAGCTAGTTCCAGAGCCCCCAGCTGCTGCCTCTTCCGAGGATCCTGTAGTGTACGCGGGTTAGCTCTCAACTCTGCCCCAACGACTCGAGGCACAGCCTTTTCAGGATGGCTGAGTCACTTACCACTGGCTCACTTGCTTTCTGGCTTCCAAAACGTTGCTGTCATCTTCTGTCCTTTTCTTGCTATCTTTGTGAGTTTATGTCTTTCTGGAAATAAAAAAAAATCTTTACTTTTGGGGGGTTTCAGGCAGGGTTAAAAATTAGATGTGTTTGTTCTGCCGTATCACCCTAAACATAATCATCTGCTGAAGTATTTTCCTAAAGTTGATTATGGTATTGGTATAAAGCCTGATCTGTGATAAATAACTGTGCTAATTAAAGTCTTCAGGTCTTTGCACAGGAGTGGTCTCTACTTCTCCATTCCCCCTTTTTCTGCCTGCCAAACTCTTTCACAGTCATCAAGGCTTAGCTCAAATGGCTGGTCTCTGTGAAGCCCCCATTCCATCTTCACACTGTTAAAGTCTGTGTGTTCTCATGATTTTAATCCATAACCAGCTGCTTGTTCCAAACAGCAGTATAAGCTCCTCAGGGCTGGGGCCTGTACCATTATAGCTCAGTGCTCATCACAATATTAAGAGCTTATAGCTGTTTATCACTGAATTAATTTCTGTGTACATGTCGATCCCTTTTTTCTTCGCTTTCTTTCTGTTTGTCTTCATCTCTTCTTTCTTTTAAGAAGTCATATTTATTATCTATTTTACTATCCAATAGAAATTCATGTCCAATATCCTTAATCTTAAAAGTAAATGAGAAGAATAAATAATCCTTCTCAATTTATCAAAGCTACCAAGTTAAATGAAATAGACTTAAATATTACATAAACTTTTATTTGCTTTTTATTGCTAGCTCCA
>SJYQ01104728.1:235984-250528 GCA_006410935.1 Redunca redunca | reverse complement strand
CCCAACCCCGCCCCGAGTTCCTACCGAGCCCTGAAGTACATGTCTCCCTCATGAAAGACACAAGTGACTGGACAAATTAAGGTCTCTGGACCAAAGCATGGCAGTCCAGGTGTACGAGGACAGAGGTAATCACAGTGAAGACGAGAGTGACTCAGGTGGGACGCTGGAACAAGGCCCCTGACCTCCTGCTGCTTGAGGCCGCCAAGCACTCTTGGATCCTGCCCCACTTCTTTCAAGACCTGTGATCAGTTCTTTTTGGTTTCACCAATTCATTATACTCTCATTTTTTAGATTAAAAAGTACTTCAGTACTACTATTCTCATCTTTCTAACACACAATATTCCTTGCATTGATTCATGAACTTGTAAGATAGTAAGCCCCTACTAGGTAGAAATCTTAAATTTCAAAATGAGAAATATTGCATTTTTCTATATATTCACTAGGTATTTAGGTTGTTGTTGGGTTTTTTTTTTTTTAGTTACAGGAAAAATCTAAAATCCTAGCTCCAACAAACAAGCAAATGAACAACCTGTTCTGAATAACTTGCAACAATTTCCCACTGGATAAATGAGTACGCATCTGGTTGCTCAGCAATCAAATCACTGTTACAGGGCCATAGGCCACACTCCTTTTAAAAGCTCTGATATTTTGAACAACTGGATCTTATACAAAAGCATTTTCTAGGGAGAGGATTGCTCTGCAGGCTTGAGAAATGGCATTTGGATGCTCTGGGATCTTAATACATTAAACCAGAGAATCTGGAGAGAAAAAAAAAAGGTGTTATTAAATCATTTACTTGTGTCTGTGAACTTCTTACCAAATATTTAGTAGTGATACCCTACAATTTCACGTGTCAATTTATCTCAGTAAAGCTGAAATTTAAAAAAGGAAAGAATTACCTAAAGTCATGAAAACATTCTCCTTTAATCTCTTCTAAATGCTTTATAGATTTAGCTTTCACTTTTAGGCCTAAGATCCAACTCAAATTATTATCTGTGTAGGGTGTGAAAGAGGGATCATTATCCTTTTTTCCATATGGACCATAATCCATTTAAATTTTACTTTGAACAGAGTAAATTTTATAATTCTCATATAATTTTTATTCCTGCTGCTGTGTGTGCCCTTGCATCTGACTCTTTGGGGCCCCATGGAGTGTAGCCCGCCAGGCTTCTCTGTCCGTGGGATTTTCTTGGTAAGAATGCTGAAGCAGGTTGCTATTTTCTCCTCCAGGTTATCTTTCCCACCCAAGGATCAAACCAGCATTTCTAGCATCTTCTGAATTGGCAGGTGGATTCTTTACCATTGAGTCACCTGGGAAGCCCCTTTATTCCCGAGAACACTTTAAAATGTACTTTTAAATCTTAATCTAAATAACAGTTGATAAATTTCTCAATACAAAGGCATTTGGTTTTAAGATTAATACTTTAAGAAATATTATTGAGGACCAGATAAATAGTAAAAATAATCTGGGCAAATGAATTTTATTTTAAACTTAAATGTAGTTCATTTATAAATTCAACTCTTTTTGTGAAAGCTAAGCATGGTCATTTTAGAACATTTATAATGTAAACAATACTTTTAACCACAGTTTTAAAAGAGTTATTCTTTGCTACAATTGTTATAATTTTATAATTATGAAATTGCACATTTTGCTTTTGGCAAACCACCATAGAAAGTGAAGTTTTAGTTGTTATTTAACCAATAGCACCATATTCAGTTGTAGCTAAAATTTAAAGTAGAATATGATCATTTTCTTTAGGTATTGCATGTGTACAATGTTTCACGTTGTATCTCTTACTGCTATCTATCTACAATGGGTATGATCACATGGTAAGTCTAATAAAAAGGGACTATCTGTTGAGCACTTGCTATGAGACGAACACTGAGCTACATGCTTCCATTGCAAGAATCTCCCTTAATCTTCACAACAACCCTACAAGAGAATCCTCATCCTCCACCCTCCCCCCTGCCCCCATTTTATACGGGAAGGAATCAAGACTCAATGAGGTTAAATATTTCCTCAAATCCATGGCTAGTAAGGGACAGAGGTGGGGCTGTAAGGGAAGTCTACCTGAATTAAAAACCCAAGCTCTTTTCTCTGCACAGCACTATTTTATTCTCTGGGGGGAAATGGTTGATAAAAGACAAATTACATATCTTAGGACATTCATTGGTACAGTACTTTTCAATAAATCAAAGAAGCAACATGTTTTTCTGAATACCTTGCTCAGGACTATGCCAGATACTGTAAAGACAATTAAGAATGTTCTCTCACCATGAAGGACTTCATAGTCTAGCTAAGGAGACATAACTACAATGTATGACACAATTAGTGAACACTGTCAGTTAAAAGTAATCGTTAAAGTAAAATCTGGAGATTGCTGATGGTGTAAGCACTTTTGAAACAAAGCACTGTACTGCGGACACTGAATTAACTTTTAGAGTGGGACTATATTAGGAAGGATATTGAAAGAGCAAAGTTCAATGAAGTTGAATTAAGAAGCCCCTAGAGACTTGATTTGGCATAAAGAGGTGTTTTTAAAGTTTTTTTTCCCCAGAATTACCCAGTGTTTCTTTGAGTAATGTGAGGAATGAAGTCATGAGGAAATAATTTTTAAAATTCTAGCAGTGGAACAAGGGCCTGGAACAAGGTGGTGTGGGTGAAAATCTTGAAAAACAAATAATAGATTACCAGGATTAAAATTCTGCTCTCCAATAGTATTTTGCTCACTCTAGATAAGATACTATGATCAAAACAAAGAATACAAAACAACGCATTAATATATGGCTGTCAGGATGCTCTGAACAATAAGGAAATTCTAGATACATACTAATTTAATCCTCATTGCTTTCAGTAAATAGACTTGATCTTGTTATAAGAAAACTGCTCAACCCTGTGAAAGTTAAAAACGTTTTTAAAGCCCTCTTTCTCTTTTGTAGTCTCTGAAATAATTAGTTCTCCAGGGAAAAGAAAAGAGGATGGCATACTTTTATGGAATCTCTGTAATGCTAACACCAACATGTAATTTAGTATCTGTATGACACGTGGATTTTTTCAATTATTTTCAATATACCAAAATATTTTTATTAATGATTTTAAAGATTCATTTTCCTAAATTATTATTATATGAGGCCCAATGAAATCTCTTCTTTCCAAATCTTGTAGGTAGGTACAGTATTGGAGAAGGAAATGGCAACCCACTCCAATATTCTTGCCTGGAGAATCCCAGGGGCAGAGGAGCCGGGTGGGCTTCCGTCTACAGGGTCACAGAGTCAGACACGACTGATGCGACTTAGCAGCAGCAGCAGCAGCAGCAGGTACAGTATTATAAGGACAGAAGCCTAACAGAGTAAGCGCTCAATAAGTATTTTTTGATTGGATGAACTGGAACATAAATCAATCATCATAATTTATATGGTAATTAATTCAGATCAGACAAAGAAGGATTGCAAAAGCAAAACATGAAATAATTTAGCAGAATTTTCATCTTAGAGATTAATTTTGATTCCAATGGCTTGTTTAAATTCATGGTTTTGTGGTTCCAAGATGTCATAGAAAGCTCGTTTTTTGTCAAAATGATCTCTAACAAAAAGTAAATCTTCAATAGAATAGCTATCATTTTTTCCAGTCCAAATGGTCAGGCTGTACCTGCATCAAAACAAAACAGAATTATATAGTTAATAGAGAAGGATAAGAAACAGTGATGAAGAATTCCAACAAGCCTAAACACAGTCACCCTCATTTGTCTCTAACCCAAATTCACATAGAAGAAAAATTAATTAGCACTGGTGGAACTCTATTTTCCTGTTTCATTCCTTCATCAACATCAAAGGGCTAGAGAGAATAAAATTCACATCACTATTGCCTAAATTAGGTAACCCTCATGTGACTTTAGAAACCCAGAATGGTTAGCAATTAGCACTGTAAAGGCCCAATTATGGACAAAAGAACAGAGGAGATTGTGTTGTTGATCAAGGAATCTGTTCCCTACACAAAACCGCAGCTCTACTGGTTTCTTCAGTAGCCAGATCAGAGTCAAAAGCATGACTGGAAGGGACAGTGAAGAGATACAATTGTCACTGACATTCCCAACATTCATATCCATTTCTAAGTGGCCCTGCTATCCCTTCTGGGGGTTTTTGTATGATATATAAGAATGCCAAAGAGAATAAACCTAGATCTATTTCTGGAGTCAAAAAACAATAATAATATATGCAGATTGATTATGGATGTAAGAATATGCTCAGAAATTCAAATGCTACTTAAATCATATACTTTCATTTCTTCCGGTGACATTACTATTACACCGTTCTTATTAGAATTTAGAGAAATGCAAATCTCTTAAGTATTTTCATATTTTCCTCATAAGCATGTCAGATTCCAGGAGAAAATCTCCAAAGCAGTTGTTCTACTAAAGATGGGAAAACTGTCTAACCAATATATATATTCTTTTTATTATACTGACACATTACTGTCCATAAGGATGATAACACCATTCTGGAAATGTAACAAAGGAAAGTACTTTGGACTTTGCTCCATAAGAGTATTATGTGACAAACAAAAGAATTTTAAACTACAGTGGGGACACAGGAAAAAAATAAGAATTACTCTAAAAACATTTTTGCTAAAATGGCCTTTTTATTACTTTATTCAAGCACCATGGAGACAAACCTTATAAAAAGACAGATATGAATTTAGGTTAAAAGAAGAGCTTTCCAGTGTTATTTTGCCTCTTTTAATCCTCCCACTATGGTATACATACTAAAATAGGAAAAATAAAATTGCCTAAGGGTATTTTAAATTGCATTCATTCAAATCACCTCTCAGGTTTCATTTTTAAAGCTCTTTCCACTGTGAAATAACACATATAGGAAAAGATGCATAAAACATAAATGTAAATTTTGACAAATTATTATAAAATGAACTCCAGTGTAACACAACACAAACCAAGAAAAGAACCTTGCCAGCCCCTTAGGAGACACCTGGATATCAGAGCCCCATCACAGCCTCATCTCTCCCCGGGAGTTCTCACAACCCAGACTTTTCAGTTGCCATCTTCTTTACCACCTGTATATTCATCCTAAACAACACAGTTTAATTTTTGCCTGTTAATAAATTTTATATAAGTGGAATCATATGGGATATAATATTTTTGGTATTGCTTTTTTTGCTGAATATTTTTTGTGAAATGTATTCAAGTTGAAACATGTAGCCACAATTTATTCATTTTCTTTGGAAAATAGTTTAGCATATCCACTAAAATTGAAAATATGAACACCCTATGACCTAGAAATTCTATTTCTAGAAAGTCCTTCCTTATATAATCTTTAGGCACATTTGCACCAGGATGTATGTGTGTGCTCACATTTATGTATATGTACATATATATATATGTATATATGAATGTTCACAACACGAATTTTTGCAATAGACAAAACCATGGAATAATCCAAATATCATTCAATAATAGATGAACTCTGATGTGCACACAATACAGAATTCATTAAAAATTCTGATTAGAGCCCTTTTGATATACAAAAATATTCTCCAACTCTGCCTAACCTGTTCATATTCTTCATGGTGTTTTTTGATGGAAAGAATTTCCAAATTTTAATGTGTTCAAATTACTCAAACATATCCTTTATGGCGAATTATTTCTGTGTCTTGCTTAAGAATTCTTTCCTATCCCTAACAGTCCTGGAAGCATTGATACTCTAGGAGCAATGATTATACTAAAATCCCAGATTTTGCTTTCTAAATACCACCTGCTACAATAATCAAGAAGGGATCCTTGAAGAAGTGATTGATACGGGAAATGGGACAAGGACATGTTTAGCTTGCCAAGAATGCAAGGCCTGAGATTTAGCATGAGGAAATATTGAACTGATTGAGACTGAGGATATTTTTCATAATAAAGGGCCTGTAGTCTTTAAGACTGTTATGTGTATGAGAGGAAAGGAAAAATTGAGGAAGAATTTTGAAAGAGACTGATACAAACTAAATGCAGTGCACGTTCTTAGAGAGTTTCATAGACCACAAGGAAATAAGGATTGTTGCAATGGCTGATAAATTTGAATGGGATCTGGAGACTATAGGGGCAGTTTTGCCTTAATGCTGATTTCCTGGTTGGGAGGCTACACAGTAGAAATACAGAAGTGCATTCTTGTGTGGGTAAGTCTACACTGGAGGACTTTAGGATATGAGACATCATAACAGAAAAAAGAAACAGAAAAAAAGAAAAAAGGAGATGGGGAGAGAGAAGGATAGAGGAAGAAAGAATGGATAAACAATTTGGGAACATGGGTAAAGGAGATGTTGCAACTTTTCTGTAGGTTTAAAATTATTTTTATGACAGTAAGTCACCCTTAAAACAGTTAATGAAAAATAAAATAAAAATTATATTTATATTCTTTGGTGGCTTAGATGGTGAAGAATCTTCCTGCAATGCTGGAAACCCAGGTTTGATCCCTGGGTTGGGAAGATCCCCTGGAGAAGGGAATGGCAACCCTCTCCAGTATTCTTGCCTGGAGAATTGCATGGACAGAGGAGCCTGGTGGGCTACTATCCATGAGGTCACAAAGAGTTGGACACGACTGAGCCTCTAACAGTAAGCACCAGGTTGGTTTCAACGCTGAGTTTATTCAAACTCAAGTACAGGCTATTTGAATGTTATTTTTAACATCCTAGGAAATGTAAAAAGAAAGAAAGGTCCTTAGTTTCTTTCTAATGAAATGTCCATGATATTGATACCCAAAACTGAGAAAGAAAAAACTAAAGACCAACTCACTTTAAAATGCTGAAATTCTAACTAAAATATTAGCAATAAATTCAGCAGACTATAAAAGAATGATAAATCTCAATCAACAGGGATGTGTGGATGATTCAATATATAAAATGCTAATATAATTTATTTTATTAATATATAATGTGAGAAAATAGGGTTATTTTCATAAAAACTGAAAAAGCATTTAGTAAAAACTCTACCCACAGGAACATGGATATTTCTCTAATATTTGGGTATATGCTTCTCTTACTCTGTAAAATATAGTGAATTATCAAACTGGGTCCTTTTCTGGATGATTTGTGACAATTATTTGTTTGTTAGAATTGTTTACAACCACGTAACATGTGTGTTGAGGGCAGTTTTACCAGAATCTTTTCATTTCTACATATTCAAATGTATCAAAATTTCCTTTTATTGCTTCTGGGTTTTGTGCCTTACAAGAAGGGTCTTCTCCATTCTGAAACTATACATACAAAAAAAAAAAATCATCAATTGTGTCAACTGTGTTTTCTTTATGCATTTATTGTTTGGCATTCAAGTCTTTAATTCATCTGAAATTTATTTTGGAGGAAGATTAAGGAAGGTCATTTACTTTGTTTTTCCTACAATGTTGCCTGTCCCAATACAAGTTATTGAACTTTTGCACCAATGATCTGAAATACTAGCCTTTTCCTATCCTAAGTTCCATGATAGAGCTGAGTTTATTTCTGGGCTTTCCCTGTTGTCCTATTGACTAGACTGTTAAAAAACATAGTATCAAAACTGTTTCACTATCTGTAGCTTTATAATATTTAATACATGGTCCAACAAATTTTTATGACATGACAAAATAACAAAATCTGGGGGGATTCCTTGGCAGCCCAGCGGTTAAGACTTGGTACTCTCACTGCCAAGGGTACAGATTCAATCTCTGGTTAGGGAACTAAGATCTCACAAGCTGTACAGCGAAAAAAAAATTAATTTTTAAAATAACAAAATTTTTATATGGAAAAGACTTGGAATTATGACAGAATTCAAAGGGAGATTATTGTATCCACGTATAACTTTTTGTGAATGTATAGCATATTGAAAAAAACGACAAACATTTACTGGGTACCTATTATGGGCAAAAGGTTTTGTGTGGAATTAGAGGTGAAAGACCTGATATTAAGATTCATCAAGGAGCTTCATTCCAGGGAAGAAGTCTGAGCACGGACAAGAATCAGCATCCATCTTCTGTCTCTCTCTCACACACACACTGTCTGTATGATCAGTATCCATCTTCCACACACACTTTCATCTTTCACACACACTCACATGTACACACCACACTGTCAAACTTACACATACCTGTGTGATTGCTTCAGCAGCCAAAGCAACTGAGAACAAGACTGCCTGACTAATGCTGCTCTGACAGGAAATGTTACAGGCTGATTTAGTTCGTTACATATATATTCCATCTCTTTCACCATTGTCCAACTGTAACCTGAAGTGAAAAGAAAGAAATTTAACATTTCTCACCAGAATCCTAAAAAGCCAATTAAGTAAAAATTAAATTATATATGAATATGTAACTTCATAGGTAATTCACTAAAATTTCCATTTGGATTCAGAAAAAGTCCATGGACTGTAACCTATCAGGCTCCTCTGACCATGGGATTTTCCAGGCAAGAATACTGGAGTGGGTTGCCACTTCGTTCTCTGGGGGATCTTCCCAACCCAAGGATCAAACCTGGGTCTCCTGCATTGCAGGCAGACGCTTTACCATCTGAGCCACCAGGAAAGGATAAAAATTAAATTATATATGAATATGTAAATTCATAGGTAATTCATTAAAATTTCCATTTGGATTCAGAGAAAGTAGTATACCACTTAATGCAGGAAAATATTTTGAGTGGGATGCAGATAAAAAAATTACATCTAAAGTCATGTCACAAGTGAACGAGAGCAAATCAAGCAAAAAAATTGAAACCTTAGAAAAGAATTGATTAATCTATCAAGTACAAAAAAGGAAATGTTGGCACTATATATATATATACACACACACATATAATTTAAAATTCTAAGGCTCTGCATCATTAATATACTCTATAAACTTAGATTTTCCACTTGTGTTAAGCTTTCTTTTCCAGGAAAAAGATGGTTGCTAGGTACTTACGAGCTATTTAGGTAATAATTAACTTCAATTTTTTTTTAAATGTGGGGGCTGGTCCAAATTACTTACACATTTTATCTAAAATAGAAATAGTATTTGAATTGGCTTTTATATGTATGCTTTGTGTTTTAAATCAAGTTTAGACATTGTGGAAAATATATCTGCCTATTTATAAATAGCTTCAGAAAAAAAATGTATATTTTAAAAGTAACCCCTTAACTCTATCAAAAGTAGGTTGAAAAAGTATTGGTCTGTAAAGGAACAATTTACTAAAAGCCTATAGCGGCTAAATTCCTCATGAAAGAAGGGAAAGGTCTGCTTTCTTTTAAAATCTAGAAAATTGTATCTTTTTAATTAGAAAAAGGGGCTGCTAACATAAGCTATTACTTACATTGCTACAAACATAAACTCTCTTTCCTAAAATTTGTAGCATAAGAAGTAAGGGAAGATAAAACACACGGTGGTAATGACCATCGGCCAGCAGGGGAAAAGTAGCCTGGAAACATTCAACACCAACATGACTTGAAGACCCAGACATGGTTTAATTCAGTTCAAGCCTGAGATTAAAGTCAGAGTTAGACTAAACTGTGACTAAAAAGAGATCAGAAGCAATATGGAAGCTATTAAATCGTTTCTAGTTTACCTTCTTTAAACGCTTTGAATTATAGGCTATATCCTTTACTGACACTTATAAAATGATTAGAAAATTAAAATAGAACAAATTTAAAGTATACTGTTTTTCTCTCGATTATATCAATTGTTGATCCAGGGGTTATAACCTAAATGTCACTATGCAACCAGATAGCAGTTACTCTAATCTCATGTTAGATTTTAAAACTTTACATCTAAAGACAGTGATAGCAAATAAGTAAAATTTAAAACACCCTAAACACAAGATAAAGGCTAACATTTCCATAAACTCTAAATATCTTCTTGGTTATTATTTTTACCATGTGTTCAGGTGTCCCAGAGCATCTGATTTTACTGGATCCCTGATTTAGGATCCTTTATGAGTGATTTTACTGGACAATCATTAAATAGGGATGTATGAAGAAAAAGATGAATCCATATAGTGTAATAAGTTTCATCCAGGAAAAAGAAGCTGCATATCAGGTCCATCGAAAAGAGTACATGAAGAGAAGGAAATTTCCCAGAGAGGAAAGTCTCGTGGCCTCCCACACCCTCTGTCTAGCTAGAGGGCGTGAGGGCACCAAGCTTCTTTTCTAGCAGTCTACATTTCGAGGACCTTCTCATATCAAGGGAACAGAATCTGTGCTCTTCAACCACACATCCCCTACTTCTGGCCTTACATCACTTAAGATTTTATTACCACTTCTTTATCTTTCATCCAACATAGAGTTTGCTTCAAAGTAAAAGAAAAAAAAGAGTATAGAATGCTCTACAAGTACAGAGACCAACTCAGAATTTGCTGAAAGTATGTAAAGAAGCAGCTTTGGTTATTCTAGACCTTGCAAATAAATATTTTCTTTGGGAGCCTGGTGACAAAATGTCACCAGTGAATGAGATCGATCTGAAATAACAGAAGGAAGAATCATACACACATCTTTAGGGCCAGATCTTGCTCTCCATTAGGCTCTTGGATTTATAGAACATGGTTTTGGTTTTGTATTAAAGGTATTGTTTTTATATCTGAATGTATAAAAGGAACACTTATTTTAAATTATCACCTTCATTGACTTTCTCAGGATGCCATCCTGTTGTCCAACCCAGGGAAAATGTCACATCTGGAAAGAAGGATGTCACAGTGTCTATAAAAGGCTTTGCATCCACTACTCTGCTATTTCCATTTGGACCAGGAAGAACATCAGCATTAATCCACACTGGACGCTTCAGATGCCTCTTGACATTTTCCAAGAGCATCATGGATGGTTCTACAGCTGCCAAACTAAAAACAATTTGTTGTCAATGAGATACATTCCTAAAGTAAAAGTAAAAAGTTCTTTTAGACTAGTGGCTTTAACATTCTCAAATTCATAATAAAAGTATAATATCATAATGCTTGAATTAAATAAAATCAAAGATTAGATATCACCAGAGGGGAAAGTTAACATGTGCCATATCTTAAAATACTGATTTATACTTATTATTCATGAAGGTACTTAAAAAGTTCTATAAATGTATGAATAATGCCACTATCTGTAGATAGAAGTTTCAAAACCCTGTATTATGATCACTCAGTATAAAAACAATTTAAGAAAAGACACAAACATTCACTCATCAAAGAATGTATAAATAGGATTTAAAAATTAAACATACAACCTGCAAATTCCAGTTTATGAAAATACCCAAAGCGCACTCAGACACCATGTCTCTAACACTGGCTAATGACCTTGGGAAAAAGAGTCTCTTTCCCTTTATGTATTCTTGTGAGAGTCTGGATGCACAAACACATTTCTAAAAATGACTGCAAAATGTAAAATTAAAACATTTCCTTAAAGCTTTTATAAACTTCATTTTTCTCCTCTACTGTAAACATCTTTTCTGAAAACTCGAGACAACTATATTTTAGTTACTTTTAAACTAAAAAGCAACTTCACTCCTTTTACTTCCCGACATCTTCTCAGATGAATACATTTTGAAATAATAAGGCTTTGAACAGCCAATATAATTTTTACTTTTAAAAAATACAAACTTTATTGGAAAACTACACTACATGTAATCTTGAATTGCTTCTGAATCTTTGAGGCCTACGCATATTTCTCAGAAAATTAGCTTTTAAGGAACACAATCACTGGGGGCACTAAGAGTCTGGGAAGTGGATATTGGGAGGGAGAAC
Source organism: Redunca redunca (assembly GCA_006410935.1). Taxonomy (NCBI): domain Eukaryota; kingdom Metazoa; phylum Chordata; class Mammalia; order Artiodactyla; family Bovidae; genus Redunca; species Redunca redunca. The sequence goes on along the minus strand of SJYQ01104728.1, from coordinate 238,812 downwards.
ATGCAGCGCCCCTTGTCAGTCTTCAACTTTTCCTCTTAATGGACTGGAGTCCTTCTGCCTATGCTTCCACCACTCTTCCCTCAGTCCTTTTGGGCTTCCTACTTTATAAGCAGAAACTGATAATGTCATCATTGTTCGCTGTGTTCAGTCGCCAGTCATGTCTGACTCTTTGCAACCCCATGGACTGCAGCACAGCAGGCTTCCCTATCCCTCACCGTCTCCCGGAGTTTGCCCAAGTTCATGTCGATTGCATCAGTGATGCCATCCAACCATCTCATCCTCTGTTGCCCTCTTTTCCTGCCTTTGCAGTCTTTCCCAGCGTTAGGGTCTTTTCCAATGAGCCAGCTGTTCACATCAGATGACCAGAGTATTCGAGCTTCAGCTTCAGCATCAGTTCTTCCAAAGGGTATTCAGGGTTGATTTCCTTTAAAACTGACTGGTTTTAATGGCTGAGTAATACTCCATTGTGTATATGTACGACAGCTTTCTTATCCATTCATCTGCTGATGGACATCTAGGTTGCTTCCATGTCCTGGCTATTATAAACAGTGCTGCAATGAACATTGGGGTACACGTGTCTCTTTCAATTCTGGTTTCCTTGGTGTGTATGCCACACTGAAACATGTATAATATCATGGTTCGATGCAGGATACAGGATGCTTGGGGCTGGTGCACTGGGATGACCCAGAGGGATGGTACGGGGAGGGAGGCAGGAGGGGGGTTCAGGATTGGGAACACGTGTACACCCGTGGTGGATTGTTGATGTAAGGCAAAACCAATACAATATTGTAAAGTAAAAAATAATAAATAATAATAAAAAAAATTGACTGGTTTGATCTTGCTTTCCAAGGGATTCTTAAGAGTCTTCTCCAGCACCACAGTTCAAAAGCATCAATTCTTCGGCGCTCTGCCTTCTTTATAGTTCAGCTCTCAAATCCGAACATGACTACTAGAAAGATCATAGCCTTGACTGTATGGACCTTTGTCAGCAAAGTGATGCCTTTGGTTTTTTTTTTCGGTCTTTGCTTTTTAACACACTGTTTTAGGTTTTTCATAGCTTTCCTGCCAAGAAGCAATTGTCTTCTAATTTCATGGCTGTAGTTATCATCCACAGTGATTTTAGAGCCCAAGAAGAAAAAAATCTGTCACTGCTTCCACCTTTTCCTTTCCATTTGCCATGAAGTGAAAGGACCGGATGTCAGGATCTTTGTTTTTTTTAATATTTAGTTTTATGTTGGCTTTTTCACTCTCCTCCTTCACCCTCATCAGGAGACTCTTAAGAATTCCTCTTCACTTTCTGCCATTAGAATGGTATCATCAGCATATCTGAGGTTGTTGATATTTCTCCCAGCAATCTTGATTCCAGCTTGTAACTCATCCAGCCTGGCATTTTGCATAATGTGCTCTGTGTATAAGTTAAACAAACAGGGAGACAATAAATAGCCTTTTCATACTCTTTTCTCAATCCCGAACCACTCAGTTGTTCCATACAGGGTTCTAACTTTGCTTCTTGACCCACATACAGGTTTCCCAGGAGATAAGTAAGATGGTCTGGTATTCCCATCTCTCTAAGAGCTTTTCACAGTTTGTTATGATACATACAGTCAAAGACTTTAGCACAGTCAATGAAACAGAGATAGATATTTTTCTGGAATTCCCTTGCTTTCTCTGTGATCCAGGCAATGTTGGCAATTTGATCTCTGGTTCCTCTGTCTTTGCTAAACCCAGTTTCAACATCGGAAGCTCTCAGTTCATGTAATGCTGAAGCCTAGCTTGGAGGATTTTGAGCATAGCCTTACTAGCATGGGAGATGAGTGCAACTGTCTGGTGGTTTGAACATTCTTTAGTACTACCCTTCTTTGGAATTGGGATGAGGACTGACCTTTTCCAGTCCTGCAGCCACTGATGGGTTTTCCAAATTTGCTGACATATTGAGAGCAGCACTTTCATAGCATCATCTTTTAGGATTTTAAATAGCTCTGCAGGGATTCCATCATCTCCACTGACTTTATTGGCAGCAGCACTTCCTAAGGCCCACAATGTGCTTTTATACTCCACAATGTTCAGCTCTGAGTGAGAGACTACACCATCGTCATTAGCTGGGTCATTAAACTCTTTTTTTGTACAGTTCTGTGTATTCTTTCCATCTCTTCTTGATCTCTTCTGCTTCTATAGGGTCATATTTATTAGTGAGCAAGGATACTGTTCACTAAAACCAGAGGAAATCAGCCTCTCTTTAACTCTGCTCCCATGTAATAAGCTGCTTTTTTTCTCATTCTTATATCCCTGAAATTCAGGCCCTAGATTATAGTGGATTAATAAACTCTAATGCAGGACCTTAACAGATTTTAATATAGATGCTGTCATTTATCTGTCTCAAATGCTTTCTGCCTTGAATGATATCAACGCTGTGTTAAAAACCACAATTCTGAGATCTGGCCAACTGTACTTCCCACAAAATTCCCTCATTTTTAGTACCTTGTACCTATTACAAGGTACTTAAGCAACTTGTACTATTACTCTGAAGCTTGCTTGTCTGCAAGTCCCACAGCAGCAGCTAAGTGCCGGTGGGGTTCTGCTCTTCAGAAGTGGAGTAGAAGGAAACCTTAAACTAATCCACACATGTCTTACAGCTGACCTCCTCTCCTTTTCTAGAAATGATTCTGCTTTCTTAAGAAATCTGGTGTCTATGGAGTTGGGTTAATCACTAACTTCCCGTTTATATTCAACAGGAAGCTTCTTAGCCTTTCTCAATTTAGTAAACTGACATTAGGCTGTTCAATGATGGCTCGCCATCTGATAATATCTAGTCTCAGCACATTCTCCCC
>SJYQ01104728.1:208841-232750 GCA_006410935.1 Redunca redunca | reverse complement strand
ATGTGAGAGTTGGACTGTGAAGAAGGCTGAGCGCCGAAGAATTGATGCGTTTGAACTGTGATGTTGGAGAAGACTCTTGTGAGTCCCTTGGACTGCAAGGAGATCCAACCAGTCCATTCTGAAGGAGACCAGCCCTGGGATTTCTTTGGAAGGAATGATGCTAAAGCTGAAACTCCAGTACTTTGACCACCTGATGCAAAGAGTTGACTCATTGGAAAAGACTATGATGTTGGGAGGGATTGGGGGCAGGAGGAGAAGGGGACGACCGAAGATGAAATGGCTGGATGGCATCACGGACTCAACGGACGTGTGTCTGAGTGAACTCCGGGAGATGATGATGAACAGGGAGGCCTGGCGTGCTGCGATTCATGGGGTCACAAAGAGTCGGACATGACTGAGCGACTGAACTGAACTGACATACAGCTTATTCACTTCATTGTACAGCAGAAACTAACACAACGTTGTAAATGAATTATCCTCCAATTAAAAACTTTAAAAGGTATTGGGAGTTATTCACATGGAAAAAAATTTACCATTCTATTATTACAATGGTCAGTTATGATAAATTCCTTTATAAAAATTAAGTTTAGCCTCAAAACGTTCCCAAGAAACAATATTAGCAGACAACTCTGTGGATCTTTGGTCTATTCCTGAAACATATTAATTTGCAATTCCATTTTCAGTTTAGATAAAGTATAAAGTTACTTAGGTACAGATATATGAAGTTACTGATTTTTTTCCCTTATTGTTATTCTATAACAACCAGGAGACTGAACATGTCTGTACAAATACCTCTTAAAATCCAGCTTTATGCCTTTATTGCTTTTAATAACTTCAGCCAGCCATTCCTGTAAAGTATTATCACTGTTTATTTCTGGAGGATGGGCCATGATTGGCTGGCCATGTTCTGATCCATCACTTGGAAGAATGACATCAGCCTCTATCATATGAGCAGTACCTGTCCACATAAAAGAATCTATGTTAGTGTTAATAGAGACTACAGCAGATGGCATGTCCAGTATCCTTTTGAGGAAGATAAAAAGGAGGAAAGAAAATAATATTTACTGAGAAATAACTAAGTGCCAGGTACTATGTCAGGCCTTGCACGTTGCCCTTGTTTGTTAGTCATGAGCAAACAAATGGTTAGGAGTTAAATATTTTTGCCTAGCTCACACTCAAAGTGTTGTCCTAATATTTAATTTCTTCCCAGTACACAGCAAAGTGAGTATACAAAAGGAGGCTTCATAAGTATTTGTTGAAGCTTCTGAGAATACATATAGTACTTTTATCTTCTCATTCCTGAAATTAGAAACTATAGATGTTTATTGTTTATGTTTGAAACTCTATGCTATAGATTCAATTATTTAACCCAAAGCTTAGCTATTATGTAAAAGCACACATCCCTGGAATGGGTAAGAAGCTTCACTAGTCACCTAGTGTGACTTAGCAGGCTTTGGTGGACTAACTTGAAAGATGTCTGACAATTCCTGCTATCTACCTTCTCATCTCTTTCTCTTCCCCTTGAGTCTGGGTTGGTTTTGTGACTTGCTTTGACCAACAAAAGAAAGTGGAAGCAAAACTGTCAGTTCTAGGCTTAGCTCTTAAAAGGTCTGGCAGCTTCTGCTTCTGTCCTCTGGAAAGCCAGTTACCACGTAAAGAAGTTCAGGCAAGAATTCTGAAGACTCAGAAACCAGAGAGAGAGAGAAGTCACACAGAAGAAAACTAAGGCTTCATGCCTAACAGAGACCATTAGGTCTCTGACACGTGAGTGAGGCCTCTGCAAAATTTCCAGGCCCAGCTGAGCAACCAGCCAAGTGTAGCAACATGTCCTCATCCTATTCCACATGGAAGAGAAGACACACAAAATCAGCAAAAATAATAAGTCACTGTTATTTGAAGCCACTAAGTTTGGGAGGTAATTTATTACACAGTAATAGAAAACAAGCAGAAATAGTTATCTGGATGCAGGGCACTGGCATAAGGAAACCCTGAAATGTGTGACACTGGCTTTGGAATCCAGCAGATTCTAGAAAGGCACTGTTAAGAAAGGTTGGAAGAGCAGTGAGAAAATTATTTTACATCGTGGTGAAACTTCTGATAACACCGGCACTTGTAGCAACTGGTGGAAGATAGATAGGATACCTAATGAATTTGTGGATTTAGCTAAGGAGGTTTCCAGGCAGAATGTTGAAAGTGTTAATTGGCTTCTTTTAGTTCCTGTGATAAAGGATGGGAAGAAAGAGCTGAGTTAAATAATCAGCTGTTTAGATTTTAAGCAGCATAAAGAGGAAATATTTCCAGCTCAGAACTCGTGTGAGTTAGAAAATAAAACCACTCTCTCCATCTGGCGAAAGATTCTCAAAGGAAGAGAAAGCCTCAGTCCAAAAGTCAAGTCCAGGATGCTGCTAGGAAACTATAGCTTCAGGATCAAGGCCAAATCAAGGATACAACGACAGGACACTTTATTAAGACCTAAGAAATATGGAGCCTCGGATACCAATACAGCTAGATAAAAGAACTTATAGAATCTTAAGGGTATTATCCCATAGTACCCTAACTAGCAAACCAAAGCAGAGAGAGACCTGCCTCAAAGAGATTTGGCAGTAATGCTTTTGACTAAAGGGATGGTTTATAACTTGATATATAAAAATCCCAGTACATTTTTAATAGAGCTGTTATAGACTTGGACCTGAAAAAAGAGAGAGAGTTAAAATGAAAAGAGGTCTGTTGTTGCTATTGTTCAGTTGCTAAGCCATGTCTGACTCTTTGCAACCCCATCAACTGCAGCATGCCAGGCTCCTCTGTCCTCCACTATCGCCTGGAGTTTGCTCAAATTCATGTCCATTGAGTCAGTTATGCTATCTAACCATCTCATCCTCTGCCACTCCCTTCTTTTGCCTTCAATCTTTCCCAGCATCAAAGTCTTTTCTAATGAGTCACCTCTTCACATCAGGTGGCCAAAGTATTGGAGCTTCAGCTTCCAATGAATATTCCAATGAATATTCAGGACTGATTTCCTTTAAGATTGACTGGTTGGATCTCCTTGCAGTCCACGGGACTCTCAAGAGTCTTCTCCAACACCACAATTTGAAAGAATAAATTCTTTAGCACTCAGTCTTCTTTATGGTGGAACTCTCACACCCATACATGACTACTGGAAAAACCACAGCTTTGACTAGATGGACTTTTGTCAGCAAAGTGACGTCTCTGCTTTTTAATACACTGCCTAGGTTTGGCACAGCTTTCAAGAAGTAAGCATCTTTTAATTTCATCGCTGCGATCACCATCTGCAGTGATTTTGGAGCCCAAGAAAATAAAATCTGTCACTGCTTCCACTTTTCCTCTTCTATTTACCATGAAGTGATGGGACTGGTTGCCATGATTTTAGTTTTTCAAATGTTGAGTTCTAAACCAGCTTTTTCACTCTCCTCTTTTACCCTCATCAAGAGGTTTTCTCATTCCTCTTTGTTTTCTGCAATTAGAGTCGTATGAGCTGCATATCTGAGGTTGTTGTTATTTCTGCTGCCAATCTTGATTCCAACTTGTGATTTATCCAGCCTGGCATTTCACATGATGTACTCTGCATAGAAGTTAAATAAGCAGGGTGACAATATACACCCTTGACATACTCCTTTCTCAATGTGGAACCGGTCCGTTGTTCCATGACAGGTTCTAACTGTTGCTTCTTGACCCGCATACAGGTTTCTCAGGAGGCAGGTAAGGTGGTCTGGTATTCCCATCTCTTTTAGAATTTTCCAGTTTGTTGTGATCTATACCGTCAAAGGCTTTAATGTAGTCAATGAAGCAGAAGTAGATGTTTTTTCTGGAAATCCTTTGCTTTCTCTATAATCCAAGGGATGTTGGCAATTTGATCTCTGGTTCCTCTGCCTTTTCTAAACCCAGCTGGTACATCTGGAAGTTCTCAGTTTACATACTGCTTAAGCCCAACTTGAAGGATTTTGAAAACAAGTCTATGAACTCTCCAATTTCTACAGGCAGGAAATAGGCTGAAAAAGCTACTCAGCTGCACATACAGGTGATTTTTCCAATAAGGGCATGAAGAGATGCTCAACATCATTAATCTTCAGGGAAATGCAAATCTAAACTACAATGAGCTACCAACTCACAAATGCTAGGACGACTATGATGAAAAAGACAGACAATAACTAATGCTGACAAGGACATGGGGAAATTGGAAACATCATTCACTTTGCTGGTGAGAATATAAGAACCCACTCAGCTGCTTCAGAAAAGCTTGGCAGTTTCTCAAAAAAAGTTAAAGAGAGCTAAATTTAAGATGAAATAGGTCAAGCTTCTGGCTAATTTTATAAGTCACACAAACATGATTTCTCAGTAAAGTGGTATTTAGTATAACATATATAGGCATTTCATCTTGTCTATCAGTGTAGTTGTACAGGAATACATAGGCTTTGGAATTCCTTAAAAGTAATAGTCAGTTTCTCCATTTATTAACCCCATTCATTTCCCATGAGTAGAAAAACAAATGGCAGTGTCAACAGTCTCAGGCTCCACGTAAATTATGTTCCTGATGGTTTCTTTTAAGAATAAGAATAAGAATGGAAGCTATGTAGTAAGGGTAACAGATCATGGTGGCTTGGACTAGGGTGAAGACAACAGAGATGGAGAGAATTGGACTAATTCAAAATGTATTTTGGAATAGAATTATAATGTCCAATAGAGTAGATATAAGAAAAAACAAAAAACAAAGAGTAGATGACTCCCAGATTACTGGCTTAAGAATATATGAAGATTATGGTGCTATTTACTGAGAGAGGAAGAATCATAGGAAATACAGGTTAGCAGATACAATTAAGAATGTGATGCACATTCAGTTCAGTTCAGTCACTCAGCTGGGTCCGACTCTTTGCGACCCCATGGACTGCAGCATGCCAGGCCTCCCTGTCCATCACCCACCCCTTGAGCCTACTCAAACTCATGTTCATCGAGTCAGTGATGCCATCCAGCCATCTCATCCTCTGTCATCCCCTTCTCCTCCTGCCTTCTATCTTTCCCAGCATCAGGGTCTTTTCTAGTGAGTCAATTCTCCCCATCAGGTGGCCAAAGTATTGGAGCTGCGGCTTCAGCATCCGTCCTTCCAATGAATATTCAGGACTGATTTCCTTTAGAATTGACTGGTTTGATCTCCTTGCTGTCCAAGGGACTCTCAAGAGTCTTCTCCAACACCACAGTTCAAAAGCGTCAATTCTTTGGTGCTCAGTTTTCTTTATAATCCAACTCTCATATCCATACATGACCACTGGAAAAACCATGGCTTTGACTAGACAGACCTTTGTTGGCAAAGTAATGTCTCTGCTTTTTAACATGCTGTCTAGGTTGGCCATAACTCTTCTCTCAAGGAGCAAGTGTCTTTTAATTTCATGGCTGCAGTCACCATCTGCAGTGATTTTGGAGTGCCAAAACATAAAGTCTCTCACTGTTTCCCTTGTTTCCCCATCTATTTGCCATGAAGTGACCGGATGCTATGATCTTAGTTTTCTGACTGTTGAGTTTTAAGCCAACTTTTTCACCCTCCTCTTTCACTTTCATCAAGAGGCTCTTTAGTTCTTCTACACTTTCTGTCATAAGGGTTGCATTATCTGTATATCTGAGGTTATTGATATTTCTCCTGGCAATCTTGATTCCATTTGTGCTTCATCCAGCCTGGCATTTTGCATGATGTACTCTGCATATAAGTTAAATAAGCAAGGTGACAATATACAGCCTTGACATACTCCTTTCCTGATTTGGAACCAGTCTGTTGTTTCATGTCCAGTTCTAACTGTTGCTTCTGGACCTGCAAACAGATTTCTCAGGAAGTAGGTCAGGTGGTTTGGTATTCCCATCTCTTTAAGAATTTTCCAGTTTGTTGTGATCCACACAGTCAAAGGGTTTGGCATAATCAATAAGACAGATGCTTTTCTGGAACTCTCTTGATCTTTTGATGATTCAAACGGATGTTGGCTATCTGATCTCTGGTTCCTCTGCCTTTTCTAAAACGAGCTTGAACATCTGGAAGTTCACGGTTCACGTCCTGTTGAAGCCTGGCTTGGAGAATTTTGAGCATTGCTTTGCTAGCATGTGAGATGAGTACAATTGTGCAGTAGTTTGAACATTCTTTGGCATTATCTTTCTTTGGGATTGGAATGAAAACTGACCTTTTCCAGTCCTGTGGCCACTGCTGAGTTTTCCAAATTTGCTAGCATATTCAGTGCAGTACTTTCACAGCATCATCTTTTAGGATTTGAAATAGCTCAACTGGAATTCCATCACCTCCACTAGCTTTGTTCTAAGTGATGCTTCCTCAGGCCCACTTGACTTTGCATTCCAGGATGTCTGGCTCTAGGTGTGTGATCACACCATTGTGATTATCTGAGTCGTGAAGATCTTTTTGTATAGTTCTTCTGTGTATTCTTTCCACTTCTTAATATCTTCTGCTTCTGTTAGGTCCATATCATTTCTTTCCTTTATTGTGCCCATCTTTGCATGAAATGTTCCTTTGGTATCTCTAATTTTCTTGAAGACTTCTCTAGTTTTTCCCATTCTATTGTTTTCCTCTATTTCTTTGCATTGATCACTGAGGAAGGCTTTCTTATCTCGCCTTGCTATTCTTTGGAACTCTGCATTCAGATGCTTATATCTTTCCTTTTCTCCTTTGCCTTTTGCTGCTCTTCTTTTCACAGCTATTGTAAGGTCTCCTCAGACAACCATTTTGCCTTTTTGCACTTCTTTTTCTTGGGAATAGTCTTGATCCCTGTCTCCTGTATGATGTCAGGAACCTCCATCCATAGTTCTTCAGGGTATCTATCAGATCTAATCCCTTGAATCTATTTGTCACTTCTACTGTATAATCAATCATAAGGGATTTGATTTAATTCATACCTGAATGGTCTAGTGGTTTTCCCTAATTTCTTCAATTTAAATCTGAATTTGGCAATAAGGAGTTCATGATCTGAGCCACAGTCAGCTCCCAGTCTTGTTTTTGCTGACTGTATAGAGCTTCTCCATCTTTGGCTGTAAAGAATATAATCAATCCGATTTTGGTATTGACCATCTGGTGATGTCCATGTGTAAAGTCTCCTCTTGTGTTGTTGGAAGAGGGTGTTTGCTACAACCAGTGCGTTCTCTTGGCAAAACTCTGTTAGTCTTTGGCCTGCTTCATTCTGTACTCCAAGGCCAAATTTGCCTGTTACTCCAGTTATCTCTTGAATTCATACTTTTGCATTCCAGTACCCTATAATGAAAAGGACATCTTATCTGAGTGTTAGTTCTAAAAGGTAGTGTAGGTCTTCATAGAACCATCAACTTCAGCTTTTTCAGCAATCCTGGTTGGGGCACAGACTTGGATTACTGTGATACTGAATGGTTTGCTTTGGAAACAAACAGAGATCACCCTATTGTTTTTGAGACTGCATCCAACCACTGCATTTCAGACTCTTTTGTCAGCTGTGAGGGCTACTCCGTTTCCAAGGGATTCTTGCCCACAGTAGTAGATATAATGGTCATTTGAGTTAAATTCACCCATTCCAGTCCATTTTAGTAAACTGATTCCTAAAATGATGATGTTCACTCTTGCAATCTCCTATTTGACCACTTCCAATTTGCCTTGATTCATGGACCTAACATTCCAGGTTCCTATGCAATATTGTTCTTTACAACATCGGACTTTACTTCCATCACCAGTCACATCCACAACTGGGTGGTGTTGTTAAATGCTTTGACTCCGTCTCTTCATTCTTTCTGGAGCTATTTCTCCACTGTTCTCCAGTAGCATATTGGGCACCTACCAACCTGGAGAGTTCATCTCTCACTGTCCTATCTTTTTGCCTTTTCATACTGTTCATGGGGTTCTCAAGGCAGGAATACTGAAGTGGTTTGCCATTCCCTTCTCCAGTGGTTTTGTCAGAACTCTCCACCATGACCCCTCTGTCTTGGGTGGCCCACAGGGCATGGCTCATAGTTTCAATGAGTTAGAGAAGGCTATTGTCCATATGATCAGTTTGATTAGTTTTCTGTGATTGTGGTTTCCATTCTAGCTGCCCTGTGATGGATGAGAATAAGAGGCTTATGGAAGCTTCCTGATGGGAGAGACTGACTGAGGGGGAAACCGGGTCTTGTTCTGATGGGCAGGGCCGTGCTCAGTGAATCTTTAATCCAATTTTCTGTTGCTGCACAAGAACTCTTTAAGTGAAGAGAGCAAATAAAAAGTTGGATAGACTAGTGCTCAGAAGAGAGGGAAGCCTGGCCTGGAGACATGTATGTGAGTTGCCCAGCCTCTCTCCCTATTCTCCCACCAATGGCTGTTGGGTAGAAGGCTTTTGAAGGTCAGGGTATGCCTCTGCTTTGGGAGACTGCCTGGTCACCATGTTTCCCATCTCAGAGAGAGTCACAGGAAGAAGTCTGCACATCAAGATTAACACTCCAACCACAGGAGCCCCAACTTTTGACAAAAGCCAGACAATAGAAAACAGCTTTGGGTTTTTCTGTGATTTTCTACACAAGAAAATCCCAAACAGATGCTACTTACACTACAACAAAACTCAAAGAAACATGTTTATGGAAATGAAGTTAAAGTTATCTATCTTGCTTATACTATTTATATCCCTAATGCAGCAATTTACTATATTTTACTAATACATTTAGTTGTGACTATAGTCACACTTTTCCTAAATATGTTACAAGTTTTTTTAAAAAAGAACTACATTTTTTATTCTCAAAGAGATTTAATAATTTCTATTTTTAACCAGCATTTCTTTTAATATACATTTTAAAAATCTACATGCAGAAATAATTTTGCCTAATCTGAGATCAGCTGTGTTGACAATGCAACTCTTCTGTCAACAAATGGCACTCCTACGTCGTTCCTCCTGTACTTTGCTTTTTTAAATCACAGACGTTGTTGAAAATCCAATATCACATATTAATGAAAACAGAAACAGCTTCATTAATAACAGTTGTACTAAATTTAAATATTCTGGAAGAAATGAGATAAAGCGGAGTAATACATGTCTCCAGCAACCTGTTTTCTTTCCTTTGTATTTGAAAGAAATTGCAAGATTAGCCAGGACTGAAAAAAGGGACTTGATAAAAAGTACACCCAAAAGTATAAAACTTAAGGTCCTGGTTGACTAGGAGAAAGTAAAGAGGATATTATCTGAAAACTAAGTAACCTATGAAAAATTCCCAGATCAACAGCAGACTGACAGCAATTGGAAATGACTTCCATTGATTATTTTTAAAACAAGGCTAGAAGTAGTCATATTTAATTAAATTATTTCTAGGTCTGAGACTTCTACATTTACTATTACAAAGCATAAAATTTAAAGATTGCTTCCAAATTTTTAGCTGTTACAGAGAAATCCAATTTATTTTCTGCTGTGATTTTTATATTGTCAAAAAGGTTGAGATTGTCTATATCAACCTATGAATTACAATCATTTAGCTATAGAATCTTTTTGATTTTCTAAATATTAAACTATATTGTCTGCAAGTAATAGATATATTTCTTCCTATTTTCTTCTATTTTTAAAAATTGATATATAATTCACAAACTATAAAATTACTCTTTTAAAGCATACCATTTAGTGGTTTTCAGAATATTCAGAAGGTTGTGTAACCATCATGCGTGCGTGTGTGCTCAGTTACTTCAGTCGTGTCCGACTCTGCGACGTTACGGACTGTAGCCTGCCAGGCTCCTCTGTCCGTGGGATTCTCCAGGCAAGAATACTGGAGTGGGTTGCCATGCCCTCCTCCAGGGATCTTCCAGATTCAGGGACTGAGTCCATTTCTCTAACACCTCCTGCACTGGCAGTACCGTTCTTTACCACTAGAGCCACCTGGAAAGCCCTGTGCAACCATCATCACCATCTAATTCCAGAAAAATTTTATCATTCCAAAACGAAACCTGTACCCACTAGCATTTACTCCCCAGCCCCTATTCATTTCAGCTCCAGGAAGCCATTAATCAATGTTTTCCTTAAGCATTGCTTCTGCTAAAATTTCTTTATTAAAAAACCACTGTTAGGTTATTATGTGCTAGGCACTGTTTTAATTATAAGGCATTAAATATTAGAAGACAAATTTCTTCCCTTTGAAAAGCAACTAAAAATAATATCTTTTCAATAAAAGAAACTATTCAGATACATTATCCAGATATACAATTGAGTTAGATGTGTAAATTGTGTAAATTGAGTAAATTTGTACATTTTTACAATAAAATATGAGATTACAAGGAAATCTTTCTGTTGGAACAGGGCACTTCAAGCTGTGCCCCATCCCTCTGATGATACACCTTCATTCTCCTGCACTGCTGTAGCCAAAAGGGGTACTTCACGGGAAAAGGTTAACTAAACTGCTATAGTGTTCTACATAAGATTACAGATGGAGTTAGCAAACCCAAAGGCTTGGTTTCTAGCCCAGGCATAAATACTGCCCAAGGCATTATAAATTAGCATTCAAAGGCTTCATTCATCCATTCAACAAATATTTTGAAGCCTCTCCCGAGCAAGCTGTGAAATACACAGAAATATGTTATGACATACAATCGTGATCTTAAACATTTCACTTAAATCACTACTATATATAAGCAATGGAGAAGGAAATGGCAACCCACTCCAGTGTTCTTGCCTGGAGAATCCCAGGGACGGGGGAGCCTCGTGGGCTTCCGTCTATGGGGTCACACAGTGTCAGACACGACTGAAGCGACTTAGCATATATAAGCAAATGTAATCATACATGAAAACTTTAAATAAGGCATAGTAAAGGTAAATCATTTCTGGAAAATGAGAAAATTCTTCCATTAGGAAAATTTGTTCATTTTGTAAATAAAATGAGATCTTTTATAAGAATGTTTATGTTAGCCAAGAATTTACACTTGAATCATCTAAGACTCTGGTACCTGCAAATATGACCAGATTTAAAAAAAAAAAAATTGAATTCATCTAAGTACAAAGAATACTGACTTACTTCTCAGTGCCTCCTTCACTTGCACCTTGTGGTTAGCTGCATGATACCAGATGATTTGGGCGCCATCTTCTGTTGTGATCTGGTTATTTCTCAGAAAATATTCCAGTATATTTTCACTCCAAGATCCTAAAATGACAGCATTCATATTAAAAATAATTTTATAGGGTATTTTTTAAATAAAAAGGGCATAGCATATGTTGATGGAGAAAAATAAAGCAATAAAACAGAGAAAAGATTTTAAAAAATTAAGAACCAGTATCAAGATGGGCTTCCCAGGTGGCGCTAGTGGTAAAGAATCTGCTTGTCAATGCAGGAGACATAAGAGTGGGTTTGATCCCTGTGTGGGAAAGATCCCCTGGAGAAGGGCATGGCAACCCACTCCAGTGTTCTTGCCTGGAGAATCTCATGGACAGTAAACCTGGTGGGCTATAGTCCATAGGGTCACAAAGAGTCAGACATGACTGAAACAACTCAGCACACATTAAGATGTGACAAATATAAAGATATATATATATATTTATATATAATTATGCTATAAATGTGGAATAGGAAATGGCAACCCACTCCAGTATTCTTGCCTGGAGGATCCCATGGACAGAGGAGCCTGGTGGGCTTGAGTCCATGGGGTCCCAAAGAGTTGGACATGACTGATTACACACGCATGCATGCTATATATGATGTAAGTAATAATCAGTAAACATTTAGGATACTCTGAGCCTCAGACATGTAAAGAAAAATGCAGGAAGGAAAAAAAACTGTTAAGAAGCATATATTTTAATGCAGGAATTTTCACATGGTATCTTCTCCAATTCTAGCCCCATAATTAAGTAAAATGTATGTAAAGCCAAAGCTATATTAAAAACATCAAAATTTTGTAGAACTTAAACTCTCCACCTGAGGCTCCATTCTATATTTATATTAACCATTAAAATTTTAAATTATACATTTAAGCATACATGCATGCTAAATTGCATTTGTGTTTGACTCTTTTCGACCCGATGGACTGTTGTCCACTAGCGCCACCTGGGAAGCCCAACATTTAAGCATATTCACCTTTAAATTATGAGTGTCAGCAACACTTATGAGTGACTAAGTAAATTCTGAGTTAGTACTTCTAGATTTCTCTAGCATGTACAAATATACATAATTCCTGTATCTTTCGACTACTTTTTGGCAGACCAGATTTTTTTTAAATTACGCATTAAAATGTGTGAGTTAATTTAGTTAAGACTAAAATACTTGAATCAGTTCTACTCCATATAATGCCATATCCCACTGAAAGAGAAAGTGTTAGTCACTCAGTTGTATCCGACTCTTTGCAACCCCTTGGACTGTAGGCCACTAGGCTCTTCTGTCTGTGGGATTCTCCAGGCAAGAATACTGGAGTGGGTTGCCATTTCCTTTTCCAGGGGACCTTCCCAACCCAGGGATCGAACCCTGGTCTCCTGCATAGCAGGCAGATTCTTTACTGTCTGAGCCACCGGGGAAGCCCCCATAACAAGGAGAAAAGGTTGAAAAACAGTAAGAGTTATCTATAACCTTACCTCCCCAATTTTTGTTCATTGTTTTGAACATTTAAGTACCTACCAAATAACTATAAATTCCCTATGCATGAGAGTATGTGTTCGATTAATTGTTTATTAATTCTATATAACAACAGTTTAAAAACTTAATGATGGCCATTATAAACTGCTGACAAGACACTGAAAGAAAATAAAATTTGATAAGAGAATGGAAAGGCAAATAAAAATAATTCCTAAGTAATATTCATGGAACTTAGTGACCACTCTGCGTACTGGGTTGCAGAATAAAGAAAGAGGAGAGTTAACTGTGATATCCACTATCCCCCAAACAGTCTCTTATAGAAACACACATGTCCCTTTTTAGCATATGCAATAGTCACAGACCTTTCAGACTCAGATGAAAGAAAATATATGGTTATCATTTTTAAAATGTTTAGCTTATGCATCTTAAAAAGGCACAGTAATTATTGGCTAAAACAGAAATGTTCAACACTGGGAAGTAATTAAATCACAGTTTATCCTCATGATAAAATATGCAATTGATGTGGCTGTTAAAAATGAAGTTTATGAGATATGTGACTTCCCCAGCAGCCCATTGGTTACGACTCTGCACTTCCAATGCAGGGGGCACAGGTTTGATCTTTGGTTCGAAACTAAAGATCCCACTAAAGATGCTGTGTGGTGTAGAAAACAAACAAAGAAAGAAACAAGAATAAAAACATTCACCTCTATGTTCATAGCAGCACTAGTCACAATAGCCAGGTTATGGAAATAACCTAAATGTCCACGGACTGAAGAATGGACAAAGAAAATGTGGTACATATATACAGTGGAACACTACTCAGCCATAAAAAGAACAAAATAATGCCATTTGCAGCACCATGGATGCAACCAGAATGTTACTTAAGAGTTATGTTTATATGTCTGCATGTCACAATGAAGACCTAGTGCAGACCTCCCCCCAAAAAAGTCAACCGTTTTCCTATTTACAAAGCAATGAGTAAGTGGAAGTTGAAAACACAATACCATTTACATTAAACCACAAAATCAAAACACTTTGGTATAAAGCTAACAAAATACGTAAAGATCTACATGAGGATAAGTACTCTGATGAATGAAATCAAAGAAGAATTAAATAAATGGATAGATATTCCATGTTTATGGATAGGAAGACTCAATACTGTCAAGATGTCAGTTCTTCCCAACTTAATCAATAGATTCAAGCAATTCCAATCAAAATCCCACCAAGTTATTTTGTGGCTATCAACTAACTGATCCAAAAGTGTATGTGGAGGGCAAAAACTCAGAATAGTAAATATAATATTGAAGGAGAACAAAGTGATGACTCTACCCAACATTAAGACTTACTATAAAGCTAGAGAAATTAATACAGTGTTGTTTTGGTGAAAGAATAAACAAATAGATCAAAGGACCAAAACAGAGAGGCCCACAAATAGACTCTCATAAATAGAGGTAACTGATCTTTGATGAAGGCACAAAGGCAATACAATGGGGAAAAGACAGCCTTTTCAACAAACTTTTTTCTTTTCACACACCAAAAAATACTAGACACAGAACTCATATCTTCACAAAAACTAACTCAATACAGATCACACATCTAAGTGTAAAATTCAAAACTATAAAACTCCTACAAGATAACATAGAAGAAAATATAGATGACCTTCAGTACAGCAAAGACTTTTTAGATACAGCACTAAAGGTACCATCCGTGAAAGAAATAATGGATAAGCTGGACTTCACTAAAATGAGAAACTTGTGCTCTGCAAAAGATAACATCTTCATCCCACAGACTGGGAGAAAACATTTCCAAAAAACATATATGATAAAAGACTATTAATCTAAATATATAAAGAAGTCTTAAAACTCAACAATAAGAAAACAACCCCATTAAAAAAGGGGGGGGCCTAAGACCTTAACAGACACCTTAACAAAGGAGATAGATGGCAACCATATAAAAAGGTGCTCCACATCACTTTTCATCAAACACAAATTAAAACAACAGGGTATAACTACACACTTACTAAAATGGCCCAAATCCAGAACACTAGTATATCAAATGCTGGTGAGGATATGGAGTAACAGGAATCTTCACTCATTGTGTGGGAATGCAAAATGGTATAGCCACTTTAAAATAAAGCTTGCTGGTTTCTTACAAAGCTAAGTGTATACCCATCATACAATTCAGAAATCACCCCTTGATATTTACCCAAAGGAACTGAAAACTTATGTCCATACAATAACCTGCACACTGATGTTTTTAGTAGTTTTATTTACAGCACACTTAGGTTTATAGCAGTTTTATTTACAACTGCCGAAACTTGGAAGCAACCAAGATATCTCTCAGAATATGAATGGATAAACTGTGGTTCACTCACACAACAGAATTATTACTGTTTGCTAAAAAGGAATGAGCTCTCAAGCTATAAGACATGGGGAAAGCTTAAACACACATTACTAAATGAAAAAAAGCCAATGTGGAGAGCCAATGTACTCGATGATTCCAACTACATGACATTCTGGAAAAGAAAAAAAAAATCTATGGATACAATAGAAAGATCGCTGATTTTCAGGGGTTGGGTGTAAGAAGGTAGGTAGGTAAAGCACAAAGGATTCTTAGGACACTGAAACTATTTTGTATGACACTCTACCATGGACCATGTCATTTATTATACACTTGTCTAAACTCACAGATCCTGCATCACCAAGAGTGAACAATGTAAATTATGGACTTTGAGTGATTGTGATACATCCAGGCAGGCTCAGAGTTGTAACAAAAGTACCACTCTGAAGAGGAAAGCTGATAATGGGAAGCTATGTATTTGTCGCTAGAGTAGGAAATGGCAAACCACTCCGGTATTTTTGCCTGCAAGATCCCAGGTCATGGGTTCGCAGAGTCCAACACGACTGGGCACGCATGCCTATGTCAGGTAGGGCTGAATGGAGAACCTCCAGGTCCGTCACTTAGTATTCCTAAGAAACTAAAACTGCTCTTTTGAAAGAAAGAAATCCTTTACAAAAAGGCACAATATTCTTGCCATTCTTGAACAGCCCAAAAGCTTTTCGCTAACGCCCACACTGAGAACCAAGACTCTAGGCCAGCTGATTGTGGGCACACGTGGAGAACGCGAACCACGAAGATCCAAAACAGGAAGGAGTGCCACCAGAGGAGACTCTCAAAGGGCCTCCAACTACGGCACTGGGCCTGAGAGAACGTCCACTCACTGCAAGCCAACAGTGTGGAGCATGGTCTCAGACTCGGAGCCGGGGGAGCCCCGCTTACCAGGGCCCCCGGCGGTCGCTGTC
Organism: Redunca redunca; assembly: GCA_006410935.1. Lineage (NCBI taxonomy): Eukaryota > Metazoa > Chordata > Mammalia > Artiodactyla > Bovidae > Redunca > Redunca redunca. Next base: position 216,920 of record SJYQ01104728.1, on the reverse strand, counting down.
ATGGTGACAGTGGGCCTCAGTCTGCGCAGGCGCCGAGGCGAGCACCGCTGAAGACCCGGCACCTGTGGCGAGAAAACCCGACCCGACAGACTAAGGGGAGTGGCCTGCGAGACGGAAGCGGAAGAAGCTGAGGAGCAATGCGCACGCGCAGAGGCTGCAACGCGAGTTTCGCGGGTGCGCGGTCCTGCTGGGTATTGTTCGCGTCCAAGTGTCGCGCGATTTGCTCCTCTGAAAAGTTGTCACCGTAGTTCTGTAGAACGTCTCGTCCGGGAAGACGGAGACTGGGTTAAGACGCTAAGTTGCTGCAGTGGGGTACGAATTTCCAAAGTTCGATATATTTCTTTTTAATTTGATGACATCCTAAAAAATGACATGAGATGAGGAGGCTGAAGTGCTAAGTCAAAATTTTTCTGTTCCCGTCTTCTCGGTGATGGTTTTCATTAGAAACACTATCAGAGTCTCCCACCCAGCGCCTTCTTTGCCCTCCTTAACTCCTTTCCACAACCAAACTGGGATTGGAAAAAGCGCCAGTGGAATCAGACTGATGAGAATTAGCAACGTACCACTGCCGTATTCTAGTACTGTAACTAATTCTCTTCTGTCAATTGTAAAATTAGGATAACAAATAGCACACGTTACACAAAGGACAACTCTTCAGATTTTAACATACGTTAAGTCCAGACGAGTTGTAATTATCTCACTGTGTCTTCAGTTAGGCTGGATTTTCTCAAGATCAAAAGATTTCTTGAGTTTCACAGAACACTAAACTTCAATGACTTATCTTAAAGAAAAATCTTTCAGGAGAAATAATTGATTGGCTTGTATTTGATCTGCATTTATACAAAATGTTACACATTTAAAGGGTACAATTTACAATTCACTGTAGTCATAGCATTGTGCAGCCAGCACCACAATTTTAGAACGTTTTCATCATTCAAAGCAGTCACTCCCCATTTTCTTCCGAACTTTCAGTTCAGTTCTGTTGCTTAGTCATGTCTGACTCTTAGAGACCCCATGAACTGCAGCACGCCAAGCCTCCCTGTCCATCACCAACTCCTGGAATTCACTCAGATTCACGTCCATGGAGTCAGTGATGCCATCCAGCCATCTCATCCTCTGTCGTCCCCTTCTCCTCCTGCCCCCAATCCCTCCCAGCATCAGAATCTTTTCCAATGTCAACCCTTAGCATGAGGTGGCCAAAGTACTGGAGTTTCAGCTTTAGCATCATTCCTTCCAAAGAACACCCAGGACTGATCTCCTTTAGAATGGACTGGTTGGATCTCCTTGCAGTCCAAGGGACTCTCAAGAGTCTTCTCCAGCACCACAGTTCAAAAGCATCAGTTCTTCCGCGCTCAGCTTTCTTCACAGTCCAACTCTCACATCCATACATGACCACTGGAAAAACCATAGCCTTGACTAGATGGACCTTTGTTAGCAAAGTAATGTTTCTGCTTTTGAATATGCTGTCTAGGTTGGTCATAACTTTCCTTCCAAGGAGCAAGCTTCTTTTAATTTCACGGCTGCGATCACCATCTGCAGTGATTTTGGAGCCCCAAAATATAAAGTCTGACACTGTTTACCCATCTATTTCCTGTGAAGTGATGGGACCAGATGCCATGATCTTCGTTTTCTGAATGTTGAGCTTTCACTTGCATCAAGAGGCTTTTTCATTCTTCACTTTCTGCCATAAGGGTGGTGTCATCTGCATATCTGAGGTTATTGATATTTCCCCCAGCAATCTTTGATTCCAGCTTGTGCTTCTTCCAGCCCAGTACTTCTCATGATGTACTCTGCGTGTAAGTTAAATAAGCTGGGTGACGGTATACAGCCTTGACGTACTCCTTTTCCTATTTGGAACCCACTAATCCACTTTCCAGCTCTATGGATTTGCCCATTCTGGACATTTCATTTAAATGAGCTCATACAGTATTTTGTGACTAGCTTCTTTCACTTAGGTTTTCAAGATTCATCCCTATGGAAGCATGTATCAGTACTTTATTGTTTTTTGTGGCCAAATTAATTTTCATTGTTAGCATATACCACATTTGTCCATTCATCAATTAATGGATGGACCATTGTATTGTTTTGACTACTAGTGAATTTTGACTGCTATAAACACTCTTCTACAAAATTCTGTGTGGAAGTATAATACGTGGATGTATTTCTCTTGGGTATATACATAGGAGTGGAATTGCTATTTCATATGAACTGATGATAACTCTTATGTTTATCTTTTTGAGGAATTGCCAGTTTTGCAGAGCACCTACATAAGACATTTTATATTCCCACCAGCAATTATGAGGGTTCCAGTTTCTCCACATCGTTGCCAATACTTAGTCATCGAAATTAATATGAAATAACATCTCATTGTGTATTGCTGCTGCTGCTGCTAAGTCGCTTCAGTTGCGTCCGACTCTGTGCGACCCCATAGACGGCAGCCCACCAGGCTCCGCCGTCCCTGGGATGCTCCAGGCAAGAACACTGGAGTGGGTTGCCATTTCCTTCTCCAATGCATGAAAGTGAAAGTGAAGTCTAGTGACTAATAATGCTGAACTATTTTCAAGTGCTTATTGGCTTTTTATATATTTTCTATGGAGAACTGTCTATTCAAATTATTCGCACATTTTAAAAATTAGTTTATTTGTGGAGATTTTGTTGAATTGTAAAAATTCTTTGCAAGGATTTACCAATATTCTCTTCCATTTCACAGGCTTTTTAAGTAATTTATTTTTGGCTGTCCTAGGTCTTTGCTGCACGCGGGCTTTCTCTAGTTGCGAAGAGCGGGGGCTACTGTAGTTGTGGTGTGCAGGCTTCTCACTGCAGTGGCCTCTCTTATTGTGAGTGTAGGTTCTAGGCACGCTGGCTTCAGTTGTAGCTCAAGGGCTCTAGAGCTCGAGCTCAGCAGCTGTGGTACACAGGCTTGCTTACTCCACAGCATGCAGAATCTTCTCAACCTAAGGGTCAAACCTGTGTCCCCTTCACCGGCAGGCAGATTCTTATCCATTGTACCAGCAGCAAAGTCCCGCAGGTTGTCTTTTCACTTTCTAGATACCAGCTGCAGTACAAAAGTTTTTATGGCCTGTTGATCACCATATTGGGGCAATATTTTATAGATTTTAATAGTAACTGGCTCAAACTTACTCTTCACTGTCCATTTTTTAGAACTATATAGGGGAATATGTAAAGAATCTGCCTGCAACCCAGGAGACCTGGGTTTGATCCCTGGGTTGGGAAGATCCCCTGGATGAGGGCATGGCAACCCACTCCAGCATTCTTACCTGGAGAATCCCCATGGACAGAGGAGCCTAGTGGGCTACAGTCCATGGCGTCACAGAGTCGGACATGACTAAGCACAGCACAGTGAGTAGACTAAGTGGCATGAGATACTGATGTCTGAGATTATCTTGAAAATACTCAAGATAAAGGAAGCAAAAGTGGAAAATCTTGATTAACTTTTGAATCTGAGGATTATTATAGGAAGAGTACATGGAATTTCATATTATTTTCTCTACTTTTAAGTGTTTGGAAAATTTTATAGCAAATATGTGTGATTACTTTTCATTTTTTTCCCACAAAGGAAGGGTTTCATGTTTAAGGGTACATGATACATTGAAGAAAGATGATATACAGGGCTTTATGAAGATCAGAATGTGAAAAATGGGCACTGACCTGGATAGTTTGGAGCTGCTTTTGATGACATATTTAAATAGGAATAAATAGTATAAAGATAAGTTCTGATTAACCCAATTTGGGTAGAGGTGGTGAGATTATATGTATTCCTCCTCTAGGAGTGGAATGAGATGAGTTGTCTGTTGAAGTATGACCTGTGATTCTGATTAATTTCTCCTGATTTTTTTTCAAGTTTCAAATATTTTATTTTCTCATTCATACAGTATGAAGTTTCCTAAAGATCCCACAACATTATGTTTCATGCAGAAGAAAAACTAAACATTCAACATAAACCATCCCCTACCCNTACCCACCCACCCACACACACCACACACACAAAAAAAGAAAAAACCCTCATTCCCCAGTAAGGAAATAATGTTTACACTATTTTTCTGTAACGCCAGCCAAGATACGCACAAGCGAGAGAAATAGAAAGCATTTGCTAAGGTATCTGTAACAAATACTTATGTACAAAAAATTCAGAAGCAGAGCACGTGGCAGCTGACATCGAAACAGATCAAACCGCTGGCTGGGATTATGAGCCACCCACTGATTTACACTCCAGACTATAAAGCCTTCCAGTTGGCCATATTCCATTTTGCCATTAAACCTATTTACCGATGTTTATATATTCTTGCAACATTTATATTTCCCAAATTAGCTCCATCACTTTTTAGTTTCCCATTGTCTACAGGTTCTTGACACTTTCTTTAAACACAGAAAGCATAAATTTAATGTCTATGATACAAATTTACCTGTTTCTACTAATTCCTGCTTCTGGAATCTGGTTCCCTCATGTGCCTTTTCAGTTTGTCTGTGTGTTTTATTTTCACTGTGCTAATAGATACTATATTTGGAAATTAATTTGAGACCTACAATTACTTTCTATGGCGAGAATTTACAGTTCTGTTCCTCCTAGCACCTGCAGGAGGCATCACCAGTGGGGGACCACCTTAAAGCAAGCTGAACGCTTAACAATCTTTGGGTGATGTAGGCAATTCTAAACTTGGCTGTAGTTTTACATAATTTCTATTTCTGGCTCATCTTCATCCAAAGGCCAAAACCCTTAGAGGGAATCTCAGATTACTGTAGGAAGTTCTTCTGTTAGATTCACAATTCCTGTTAGATTCATCATCTTGTGTGGGTCTTGAACTTTGATATCTGTCCCCCTTACCCCATTAGGCTATCATATTAGGGCCCTATGCTCACTTCTCTTTTATTTTTTGACTGGATGTTCCATACTCTTAAAATCTCTTTGAGGTTTTAAGATTCTTTTTGTATTTTAATCAGCTTTGGTTGTTTTTAGCAAAGGCATACTCTAAATATCCTAACAAGCAATTTGGAGAAAGAGAAAGTTTCCCACAGTTCCATCTTTGTTCCTACATGGCCAAACCTACTCTTTCTTGTGGTATTCTCTGCACTTAGCACATACTCCTTGTGGCATGCAATCCATAAATGATAAGAATTATGCTTAATTTTGTCAGAGCAATTTTTTTATGTAAGATATCAGTATTTTGTTTCAGTTATCTAATATTAGTTGCTTTATGTAATCAACCAACAGAAAATGTAGCAGCTTAAAACAACAGAGATTTTGGACACAGTGGGAGAAGAGAAGGGTGGGATGATTTGAGAAAATAGTACTCAAACATATTAACTACCATATGTGAAACAGATAACCAGTGTGAGTTTGATGCACAAAGCAGGGCACCCAAAGCCGGTGCTCTGTGACAACCCAGGGGGAGAGGGTGGGGAGGGAGGGGGTGGTGGGGTTCAGGATGGAAGGACACATGTATACCTATGGCTGATTCATACTGATGTATAGCAAAAACCATCACAATATTGTAAAATAATTATCCTCCAATTAAAAAGACAACAAAAAACAGACATTTACATCTGAGATTCAGAAATCTAAGAACTGCTTAGTTCGGTGGTCCTTGGGAGGGTACAGTCAAATTGTGGTTGGGGCTGCAATTTGAAGTCTTGACTAGGGTTGGAGGGATCCCCTTCCACTTTCCTGGCAGCTGACTTCCCCAAGAATGAGTGACTCAATAGAGAAGGAGAAAGAGAAAGGGACAGACAGGGAGGGAGAGGTGTGGAGAAATGCACCAAGGTGGCAGCCACAGAACTCTTATAACGTAATATTGGAAATGACATCCCATCCCTTCTTCCATATTCTATTAGTCACAAACACCAACAGTGGTACAATGTGGGAAGTGATTACACAAGGGTGTGAATACCAATAGGCAAGGATCACTGTGGACTATTTTGGAGGCTGGCTAGCAACTTATTTTACAAAAAGAGAAAGAAAAAACAACTTTATATTCAGAGGTTCATAATAAAGCACTTGAATTAGACCTGTTTCTTCATTTGTAAAAACATGAAAATATGGCTGTAATTTTCTCAATGCGACTGCAGATATTTTCCAAACAGTGTTAAATATTATGTATCATTCCAAGCTAAGCTAAATCCAAAACACAGACTATAAAGAGAAGATTTAAACATACTAAAAATCTGGTATAAAAACCAAAAAAACCAATGTGTCAACTAAGTGGTAAAAGATAAATTTAGATGGTGAGGCTTAGTGTTGAATAGGAGAAAAAAAAAGTTTTAAATATAGCTCAAATAAAAAATAACCCTGCAAGTATTTTTGTAAAAATTTGTTATGAGAAAAATAGTCCTAACTGAAACATATGGTCATAATCCCAATAATGGATATTCTTCTTGCCTTTCCACAATTAAGATTGCTTTTATCAATCAAATAGTGGTTTGAGAAGCAGTGAAACTTTTAAGATTCTAAGTAGAAGCCACATAAATCAAAAGTAATTGAGGAGATGACACTGTACAAACAGCACATTATATTTTGTATGAAAAATGAGGGGAAAAAAATATATATATTCCTATTTGCTTCTACTGTACCTAAACCTTGGAAAGATATACAATAATAAAAATCACTTCTTATTGAGGTTGCAGAGTGAGAAAGATAGATGAATACAAGATTGGCAGGAAAACTTCCATTGATAAGTTTTTAACATTTTTGACTTTTTAATGTTTATATATTATATATGAACCATTATTTTAACCACAAAAGAATTAAAACCTAGGATTGTTCAGAGGTTTCTGGTTTATTTCAAGATATTTTCTTTTAAAATTTGAGGCAAGTTATCAAAGTTATGCTTGCTATTAAAAAAAGTTGTATTCTTATAAAACAAAATTTAAATCTAGGCTGCTGAAACACCATAGTCAGGCTACTTCTTTTATGATTAAATTATAAGGTAAGATATTCACACAACACAGAAGACTTTTTAAATTGCCTTAAGAGGGAAAATTCAATGTTTTGACATATTATCTACTCTTCAGATGTTCAGCTCTTGCCAAGGCAAGTTTAATGCCCATGCCTTCTCATTTTTTGGTACAGCTATCCTCCTGGATTGTTTTCCAACTAGCTACTCAAAAGCTGTATTGCTATCTTCGCAAATTACTTTTTCTTTGTTAATTATCTGCTTTATACATTCATCTCCAAGAGGGAAAGAACTAGTTTATTCATCTTTCAATCAATGAAGCTTAATAAAGTGCTCTGTGTATAGCAAGCATAAAGACACACAAAGTCTGCCAGATGGCTGCAAAAAACAAATGGGCTATATTCTACTTCATATTTCAAAATTCAGAGAAAAACAGTACTCTTAAAAGGCATAGACCAAAAATAGATCATTGCAGATTGAGTACAAAGAACCATTCTATTTCTTCATCTTTAAAAAAATTAAAATTTTAAATTAAGTATCAATGAAGAACATGACAAATGCATTCAGAAACATTTATCTACAAAGAATACTTTAGTGCCTCCAAAGATACAGTAACTCCAATTTTTATTAAATGTAAAGACTTTATGGAAACAAATCCAAAGCTATCCCATCATGGGAAGAGCCCTCTACCTTCTGGTTAAAGTAAATTCAGTATTCATAGACTGTACAGTTAACATACTGTAAAATAAAAAACAAATATATAAAGAAAACAAACTGAGTTTGATATGCATGTTTTTATCTTATATGATGTCAACAAATTCCACAAGTTATTACATGTTGCTATTTTATTTAATATCTGCAACATTTTACATTGTTTATGAAGTAGTTACTTCCAGAAGACAGATATTTTCCTTCATGCCATGTCTTTGGCTAGTACTACAGATGTGATTTAGTAGGAACCATATGACCAAACTGATTCAAATTCTGTCTTTCCTAGGCTGAGACCTAAGATCCTGAGTTATTACAACCCTGACTTTGTCTTCAAGTTGAGATGCTTCATAGATACTTTTCTTAAAACAGGGCTATTTAGTGTAGTTTCTTTTTCATGAGACACAGGAGTGTTTTTGATACAAAAACATATATATTCCACATAAGAATTTTTAAAAAAAAA
>SJYQ01104728.1:192970-208817 GCA_006410935.1 Redunca redunca | reverse complement strand
AAATGACAGGATTAACTAAAATATGATTTTTTTAACACAATGAACCTAAAAATTTTTTTGCTATTTGAAGTAAAGAAAGTTCTGTAACAGTTTCAAATACACAGACTTTAACTTATGTTAGTATCCTGTTATAAAAAATAATTACCATATAAAGAATTTAAAGTATGCGAAAGTAAGTAGTTCCATTTAAATTTATATTTAATACATTGGTGTCAATGAAAATATGCAGACTTGCCAAGAAACTTCTAAGGTTTCAAGGATAAGTTAAAAAAACACCTGTTTCAGGCTTCATTTATTGCTACATAATGACTACTTCAAGGGTCATCTGGCCTGTCGTCAATCACTCGCAGAAGTGGTATATACAGTGGTATACTTTGGGAGGAAAGGAGGAAAAATAATGCACTGCAATACAAAAATATCACCTATTTATAAATTATTAAAGATTTATAAAACACATACCAAATCACATGTTCTCGCTATAAAAACAATATACTTAAATATAGAAGCACAAAATCCTGAAGCACCCACAATTATTTTAAGAATACCCATTTAATAACAGAAAGTCATATATATATAAAATAAGTTGAAAAAAAAGGCAAAATTCTGATTTTAATGCAAATAATCTGTTTATAATCATGGAGGTACATCTCCACTCCAATTAAACAAATAAGCTAATCTGCCTTATTCAAAGAATTATCATATAAGTGTAAGATCTGGAAACTGGTCTGTGCCATTGAAATACATTTTTAACAGACTTTAGAAACCAGTAATTTAACTGGCATATAAACAAAACAGGTATTTCCCCTATAAGGTTACATCTGAAAGGAGCCTTCACTAAAATCGTTCTTGGCATAAAAGTGCAGATACTTTGGCTTTAGCATTTAAACACCACAGTAAATGCTACAAATTTCTTAAGGACAAAAGAAATCCTTGTCTTTTCCAGTACTTGTAAAGTGTAAACCTTCAAAAACTGTGGATCTCTTCCATTTTTTTCAGATTTAAATATTGTGCTAATGATTTTTAAAAGATCATTCCTGCCTAAACAGCAAAGCTTACAAGTTTCAAACATCAAACATATTTTCTTTTAGTGTTTGTGGCATTTCAGCCTTAGTGCTGGAGTTAGTTTTAACAAATCAATTTGTAATATATAATACGACTCAGTTCTTTCACTCAAAAAGACTTTCTATAATAAAAAATACTAATTCTATTTCTAATGGTAAACTAGTAGAGTTGGAGGTCCCACCATGTATCACAGGGATTAGAGCACTATCAAGATCATTTAGATAATGCTGAGGAAGAAGTCGGCCTTCAGATCCTGCCTGAAATTCAACCTGGGGAAAAAAAAAATATCTTGGTAAGTCAACCCTACAAAGTGAGCAATCTTGTTTTAGTTCAGCAAATGAATATAAAATATATGATATAAATATAAAATGATATTTAACAATATCATTCTATTTAAGCAGGTTAATACCTAAATCAAATCCCTTATGATTATACAGTGGGAGTGAGAAATAGATTTAAGGGACTAGATCTGATAGATAGTGTGCCTGATGAACTATAGACTGAGGTTCCTGACATTGTACAGGTGACAGGGATCAAGACCATCCCCATGGAAAAAAAATGCAAAAAAGCAAAATGGCTGTCTAGGGAGGCTTTACAAATAGCTGTGAAAAGAAAAGAAGCAAAAAGCAAAGGAGAAAAGGAAAGATATAACCATCTGAATGCAGAGTTCCAAAGAATAGCAAGAAGAGATAAGAAAGCCTTCCTCAGCAATCAATGCAAAGAAAACAACACAATGGGAAAGACTAGAGATCTCTTCAAGAAAATTAGAGATACCAAGGGAACATTTCATGCAAAGATGGGCTCAATAAAGGTCAGAAATGGTACAGACCTAACAGAAGCAGAAGATATTAAGAAGAGGAGGCAAGAATACACAGAAGAACTGTACAAAAAAGATCTTCATGACCAAGATAATCACGATCGTATGATCACTCACATAGAGCCAGACATTCTGGAATGTGAAGTCAAGTGGGCCTTAGAAAGCGTCACTATGAACAAAGCTAGTGGAGGTGATGAAATTCCAGTTGAGCTATTTCAGATCCTGAAAGATGATGCTGTGAAAGTGCTGCACTCAATATGCCAACAAATTTGGAAAACTCAGCAGTGGCCGCAGGACTGGAAAAGGTCAGTTTTCATTCCAATCCCAAAGAAAGGCAATGCCAAAGAATGCTCAAACTACTGCACAATTGTACTCATCTCACATGCTAGTAAAGTAATGCTCAAAATTCTCCAAGCCAGGCTTCAGCAATATGTGAACTGTGAACTTCCAGATGTTCAAGCTGGTTTTAGAAAAGGCAGAGGAACCAGAGATCAAATTGCCCACATCTGCTGGATCATTGAAAAAGCAAGAGTTCCAGAAAAACATCTATTTCTGCTTTATTGACTTATGCCAAAGCCTTTGACTGTGTGGACCACAATCAACTGTGGAAAATTCTGAAAGAGATGGGAATACCAGACCACCTGACCTGCCTCTTGAGAAACCTACATACAGGNAAGAAAGTTATGACCAACCTAGATAGCATATTGAAAAGCAGAGACATTACTTTGCCAAGAAAGGTCTGTCTACTCAAGGCTATGGTTTTTCTAGTGGTCATGTATGGATGTGAGAGTTGGACTGTGAAGAAAGCTGAGCACCAAAGAATTGATGCTTTTGAACTGTGGTGTTGGAGAAGACTCTTGAGAGTCCCTTGGACTGCAAGGAGATCCAACCAGTCCATTCTGAAGATCAGTCCTGGGTGTTCTTTGGAAGGAATGATGCTAAAGCTGAAACTCCAGTACTTTGGCCACCTCATGCGAAGAGTTGACTCATTGGAAAAGACTCTGATGCTGGGAGGGATTGGGGGCAGGAGGAGAAGGGGATGACAGAGGATGAGATGGCTGGATGGCATCACCGACTTGATGGACATGAGTTTGAGTGACCTCCGGGAGTTGGTGATGGACAGGTAGGCCTGGTGTGTTGTGATTCATGGAGTCACAAAGAGCTGGACACGACTGAGCGACTGAACTGAACTGTATACTTCATATTTTCATTCATAAAATAATGTTTTATATTCTCTTTTATTTTCCCATCTACTACATAAATTACAATTGTCCCTCCCACTCTTATTATGAAAATAAAATTGCCACTACTTTACTTTAGGTCTCTTCTCTATGAATATATAAAACACATGGTGGACCAAGGTTTTGAATAGTTATCAATATGACTTAAGCAAAAACCCCATGGTATTTTTAAAAATATCTGCTTAAAAATATTTTTAATTTATTGTAAAATAATATTTGAATTGAATTTTGCTGGTGAAAATTACATTTTAATACATATGACTAAAAAAATTAACAGTAATTCCTCAAATAATTATCAGATGCTTCCTTGAAAAAGCAACTTTTAATAGATAAAAATATAAGTTCTTTTTTCCAATAAGAATTGTAACACATCCTGCCTGAAGAAAAATTTAGCGTATGAAATTATTCATGTGAAGACTGACCATTCTTGGACTTCCCTGGCGGTTCAGTGGTTAAGATTCCACTCTTCCATTGCAAGGGACATGGGCTGTATCCCAGGCTGGGGAACTAAGATACCATATGCTGCACAGCACAGCTAAAAAAAGAAAAGATGGACTGTTCTAATGAAAAACCTGGAGTGAAATCTATTATATTGGATGTTGGAAGCAGCTAAAAATGCACATTAAAATACTACTGGAGTACCAATTTTTAACCTAGTAAATTGGTAAAGTTTAAAAGTTTGATTGTATGCTGCTTTGATAAGAATGTGAGAGAAAGAATACTATCATAAATTGTGGCAGAAGTATAAATTGTCATAACCTCTATTTGAGACAATATGGTAATATCTACTGAGTACATACTTGGAACTGGGAGTTCCAGGAATGTTATATACTCACAGTTAAGCAAAAGCAAAATATTGTGGATACCTTAAATATCAAGCAGTACATACTAACCATGCATAAGAACTAAATAAATTATGGCACATTTATATAGTCAACTACTACTATGCAACTTTTAAAAAGAGTATATAATTAATATGAAATCTCCCTGCTGCTACTGCTAAGTCGCTTCAGTTGTGTCCGACTCTGTGCAACCCCATAGACGGCAGCCCACCAGGCTCTCCCATCCCTGGGATTCTCCAAGCAAGAATACTGGAGTGGGTTGCCATTTCCTTCTCCAACACATGAAAATGAAAGTCAAGTCGTGTTCGACTCCTAGCGATCCCGTACACTACAGCCTACCAGGCTCCTCCATCCATGGGACCTTCCCGGCAAGAGTACTGGAGTGGGTTGCCATTGCCTTCTCCATCCAGTTGCCAACTCCCTAAGATATATTAAGTTAAAGAAGAACTGCCTTTTTTTTTGAAGTAAAAAAGTAGAACAAAAAGGACATACAAACTTACTTGCTCATACATATAAATTACAAAGAATACATAGAAATGGATAACATTTGATTGCCTGATTAGGAAGGGAGGATGAAGCAGAGTATGGAAGTGGGCTAAAGTGTTAGGAGTCAAAGGCAGGAAGGAGGTCTTTCCAGGGCTATTATCTCAGCAACTCTACTGAAACTGTTAGGGGAAGCCCACTGATTGAAACCACCCACCCTGGCCAGGCACCGTAGGAACCATTTGCATGAGTTGCTTTATGACAGGAGAGACTGATAAGGAACACGGAACTAATAAGCCACCACCAACTGGAAGAGTTCGGGAAAGGTCTAAAGGAGACTCCACATATCCGTCCACTTCCCGGAATCCCTCTCGCTAGCATCCATCTTGGCTGAGCGATGTGTGCGCCACCAGGAAAGGCTCTGAATTAGAATGATTGGCCAAAGACCAGCCGGAAACTAATCCCATCACCATAAAACCCGAGACTTCCAGCCACGCAGCAGAGCAGTTCTCTTGGGTTCCCTTACCCTACTGCTTTCCACCCGGCTGCGCTTTCTAATAAGATCTCTTGCTTTGTCAGCACATGTGTCTCCTTGGACAATTCATTTCCGAGTGTTAGACAAGGGCTCGGTTTCAGGCCCTAGAAAGGGTCCGCCTTCCTGCAACAAAACCGTTTACATTGTAGCCTGGAGTTAGTACCTCTGCTGCTGCTGCTGCTGCTGCTAAGTCACTTCAGTTGTGTCCGACTCTGTGCAACCCCATAGACGGCAGCCCACCAGGCTCCCCCATCCCTGGGATTCTCCAGGCAAGAACATGGAGTGGGGTGCCATGTCCTTCTCCAATGCATGAAAGTGAAAGTGAAGTCGCTCAGTCGTGTCCGACTCTGTGCAACCCCATGGACTGCAGCCCACCAGGCTCCTCCGTCCATGGGATTCTCCAGGCAAGAACACTGGAGTGGGTTGCCATTTCCTTCTCCAGTTAGTACCTCTAGAGGTCACCAATTAAATTAGTGAATTGTGTCAATGCTGCTCTCTGAAAATGTTTAATGAGGTGGCCCTAATACACACACACACACACACACACACACACACACACACACACACACACACACACATTTGTGAGATAATATCCCTGGAAACTCCTGCTCAGGATCCTACCAGACCTTTCCCTATGTATGTCTTCATCTTTGTATCCTTTAATGAATTGACAAACACAAGAAAATGTTTCCCTGAGTTCTGTGAGCCACTCTAGCAAATTAATTAAACCCAAGGTGGGGGGGGTTGTCATTGGAATTTCCGATCCATAACTGGTTGGTCAAAAGCAGAAATGATAGCTATGACTGGCATATGAAGTAGGGGAGGAGGCAGTCTGGTAAGACCTGGAGGTTCTGATGCTATCTCTGGGTGAAAAAAGTGACACTCAGTCATGTCAGACTCTGCGACCCCATGGACCACAGCCCGCTAGGCTCCTCTGTCCATGATCTGGATTTCCCAGGCAAGAATACTGGAGTGGGTAGCCATTCCCTTCCCCAGGGCAGGTCTTCTCAACCGAGGGATCAAACCCAACTCCTGCTTTGCAGGCAGATTCTTTACCATCTGAGCCACCAGGGAAGTCCCTCTCTCTGTAGATCAGTCAAAATTAAGTTGAATTCTTAAGATACCCTGCTTGTGTCTGAGAATTGCTTACTGGTGGGGAAAGCCTCTACACATCTGGTGACCAAGTGTTTTCTGTGACTAGTTAAAAGAGACACACTGGAAGGAAACAGTAGGGAAGAAATGGTTTTTCCCTACACAGGAGGAAAAAACTGAAATTTCCCCCTTTTTAACACTTTAGACTTTCATGATTTTAAATCACATAAATATAGAATCTAGCCAGCATAATTTAAAAACCTACTTATCAAGCAGGAATGTTGTAGTGCAGGGATCAGTAAGCTATGGCCTGTGAGTCAATGTGGCCCACCCACTACTTTTGAAAACAAAGTTTCACTGGAACACAGCTAAGTTTGTTTATATACTGTCTATAGCTGCTTTCACACTACAATGGCAGAGTTAAGTTGCTGTGAAAGAAAACAGATAGCCCACAATGCCTAAATTATTTACTGTCTGGCCTTTTACCAAAAAAAAAAAAAAATTCGTGGGCCCCTGCTGTGGACAGTAAAGGAGATGACGTACATGAGGTACATACCAAATATTAATCTTCAACAAATTGTAGTTCTCTCCAGTCATCCCAAAGTAAAAGGTTAAGAAACTTTTGATTATTTTAATATAAGATATATTCAGTTTAGAACTACATCAGAAAAACATGTCTCACCATATCAGTATCCATGGAAACTCTGAGGCCAATTTTATTCATTCCATTACTCTTTAGAATTTTCAAGTGAGGGCACAGTGCAGCACTGCAAGCCATGGCGATTTCTTTTGCAAAATGGTAACGAGTTGCTGAAACAGATAAATCCTGGTCCTTTAGAAAGTAGAACACCTGAAATATATTGAAACAAGTCACGATTAACACTAAAAGTAGCTTTAAAAATGCAATTGCTAATTTCAGTTGAACTTTATGAATAAAATTCCAAGGTTAGTGCCATGAAATTAACTAGTTAAGAACATTCTCCATATTTGGGCTGATCTATAAGTAAAAACTTAAAACCAAAGGTTAGAGGATACAGGAATGACTTAGCTGTTTTTGCCTAAAGTTAACTTGTAGCCAACAAAAGCTTTGTTAACTCAGTTTAAAGAAGAGTATTAATGAGTCCATCCTACAAGATACCCATCTTATAAAGACATCTGAATGAAGTTAAGATCAGAGAAATAATGTTCTGTAATTTCGGTATCCTCTATAGTTTCTGTATCTTGTACGTACCTAAAATCAGAAATACTTAAGAAATTAGTAACATTGATAGACCCAAGAGGTAGAATCAGGGGGAGTATGCAGGTAGACTAAGGGGCTGGGAGGGTATAGTTTCATATTACCTTTAATCATATTTTTAAAAATTGGAACAAGGAAAAAATGACTTCCATATGTGAATTCTGATTATAAACTGATATCTATAAAATTTTTTTGTAAAATAAGAGAAAAATGAAAACACTATGGTCAAATAACATGTTATTGCACAAAGATGGCAATGCTGCCAAAACTTAACTGTGAGCTCACAGGCAGTATCACCATATAGTAAACTGAAATAATCCTATGGGGATCCAGATCTGGTGGATAAAAGGCAATCTGGGGTGGAGATATGTGTGTAATGTAAAGTGTAATAAGCTGCACTGAAACATTCAGAGGTTGAATACTGTGAAATCTCGAAGTTAACAAAGATATATCCAAACACAACATGTAAACAGAAGGGATCATTTTTCTAAGATACCTCAGTACACTTTACAATCTTCTCATCAGTTTCAAAATCTGCTTCCAGTTTTATTTTTTCACTTGGAAATCCCTGTAATGACATTCCATCCACTGAACTAATAACACTGCAGAAAAAATGTAATAGAATTATTAACCAAAGTGCTGTCTATGAAGTGAATTATAAGACTTGAAGAAATGGAATAAGGATAAAAATTATGAAAGCTATTAATTTAAAGTAGCAGTTAAGACATCTCAACTATAGACAAAATAATTAAAACTGTAGTTCACATTCATTTACCAAGATTTTTTAAATTGTGTAGCAAATTATATATACTTTTTCAAATGCCCAATTCAGACCTAAGGTTTAAAGTACCTTAAATAGTCTCCTAACAGAAAAGCTATCTCATGTATTTCAAAAACTCTATTTTGGAATCCTTCAGCATTAGCCCTCTTCTTCCTTTTTTGCTCCAATCCCTTAGCCAGTCTCCAAAAAAAGAAAGAGAATGGGTAAGAGGGAATGGCAGTAATATTCTATAAGGCCTCTAATGTAAACATATATTATTGAATTCAGTTGTTTGTATTTACAATGGATCAACGTAATACAGAATAAACATCCAAAGGATTCCATTACTTACAAAAAATGATTGTGGGAGTAAAACCACCATATGACCCAGCAATCCCACTCCTAGGCATACACCCTGAGGAAACCAAAACTGAAAAAGACACATGTATCCCACTGTTCATTATAGCACTATTTACAATAGCTAGAACATGGAAGCAACCTAGATGTCCATTGACAGGTGAATGGATGAAAACGTTGTGGTATATATACACAGTGGAATATTACTCAGCCATAAAAAGGAACACATTTGAGTCAGTCCTAATGAGGTGGATGAACCTAGAACCTATTATATAGATTGAACTACGTCAGAAAGAGAAAAACAAATATTGTATTCTAACGCATGTATACAAAACCTAGAAAAATGGTACTTAAGAATTTATTTAAAGGATAGCAATGGAGAAACAGACACAGAGAATAGACTTATGGACATGGGGAGAGGGGAGGGTGAGATGTATGGAAAGAGTAACATGGAAACATATATTACCATATGTAAAATACATAGCCAACAGGAATTTGCTGTTTGGCTCTGGAAACTCAAACAGGGGCTCTGTATCAACCTAGATGGGGAGGGAGATGGGAGGGAAGTTGAAAACGGAGGGGATATATGTATGCCTATGGCTGATTCATATTGAGGTTTGACAGAAAACAACAAAATTCTATAAAGCAATTATCCCTCAATAAAAAAATTAATTTAAAAAATTGTGAAATAATTTCACAGAAATACGTATCTGGTTAAAGGTAGTTTGGGGTGAAAATATGTATGTGTTTCAAGTACCATACAGCAGACGAAGTAGCCTGTCTTTTTCAGACCTAGCAACAAGCCTGAAGTGCGACACAATGCACACAGTATCACTGGCCCCTCCCAAACCGACCACCCTTTAATAGTTCACAGCATGCTAGATAAAGAAATATACATGATGCTCATTAGGTACATTTCTGGAAGAAATACTGCATTTAGTAATTAAAGTATATGCATTTAAATTAATGGTGTAATTATATTTATAAAATATTTAATTTTCTTCACAGCATGTTTTATGCTTTCTCCTCCATCAAATCAGTTACATTTTGATAACGAAAAAATTCCTACCCTTTGTTTCCTTTTTCTTCAGAATCTACCCAGCAGATGTCCACATATTCTCTCATGTCTACAGCATCAACTTTCCCACATGTAATTTTAAAGTCTTTTTGTTCTCGTAGAGCTAGCCGCAAGCCATCCATAGTCTCTGGAGTTATTTGTACCATTAAGCCATCTAAAAATGAGAGTTATGTTTCACATTTCATTTACTAATATAAATTTATATGTCTATGCCATAAATTTTGCTATCAAAATATGTTCCACACAAGTTTTAAATCGTATTTTAAATCATTTTGATGATTGTTTTCTGTCAGAAAACATATTTGGAAAACAGGAAGTACAATACCATGGTTCCTATAGGAATATTCAGTATGTAAGCCCACAACTGTCCAAGCTCTCTGAGGACACCTTCTGCATGGTTACCATTAAACCTACAATGGTCCTTCTGGGCTGAGAAGTCAAAGATAAAGGCTTAGGGAAGCCTGAAATCTGTGGTCAAGACACTAAAAATGGGAGCACCTGGAGACTGTGTTCAAGGATCTCTGAGTCCGTGGACTGGAACTGAGGACGCAATAGTGACCCTAGGTGAGGCCCAATAGAAAACAGCTATTATACAGTTGGGAACAGAATAGAGATACTAAATTCAAGCAATGTTGGGAGATATTGGTAGTCTCAGCTCAGTTCAGCTCAGTCACTCAGTCGGGTCTGACTCCTTGTGATCCCGTGAACTGCAGCACGCCAGGCCTCCCTGTCCATCATCAACTCCCAGAGTTTACTAAAACTCATGTGCACTGAGTCTGTGATGCCATCCAACCATCTCATCCTCTGTCATCCCCTCCTCCTCCTGCCCTCAATCTTTCCCAGCATCAGGGTCTTTTCCAATGAGTCCGGTCTTTGCATGAGGTGGCCAAGGTACTGGAGTTTCAGCTTCAACATCAGTCCTTCCAATGAACACCCAGGACTGATCTCCTTTAGGATGGATTGGTTGGATCTCCTTGCAGTCCAAGGGACTCTCAAGAGTCTTCTCCAACACCATAGTTCAAAAGCATCAATTCTTCCATGCTCAGCTTTCATTACAGTCCAACTCTCACATCCATACATGACTACTGGAAAAACCATAGCCTTGACTAGACGGACCTTTGTTGGCAAAGTAATGTCTCTGCTCTTGAATATGCTGTCTAGGTTGGTCATAACTTTCCTTCCAAGGAGTAAGCGTCTTTTAATTTCATGGCGGCAGTCACCATCTGCAGTGATTTTGGAGCCCCAAAAAATAATGTCAGCCACTGTTTCCACTGTTTCCCCATCTATTTCCCATGATGTGATGGGGCCGGATGCCATGATCTTCGTTTTCTGAATGTTGAGCTTTAAGCCAACTTTCTCACTCTCCACTTTCACTTTCATCAAGAGGCTTTTTAGTTCCTCTTCACTTTCTGCCATAAGGGTGGTGTCATCTGCATATCTGAGGTTACTGACATTTCTCCTGGCAATCTTGATTCCAGCTTGTGCTTCTTCCAGCCCAGCGTTTCTCATGATGTACCTGGCACAGAAGTTAAATAAGCAGGGTGACAATATACAGCCTTGATGTACTCCTTTTCCTATTTGGAACCAGTCTGTTGTTCCACGTCCAGTTCTAACTGTTTCTTCCTGTCCTGCATACGAGTTTCTTAAGAGGCAGGTGAGGTGGTCTGGTATTCCCATCTCTTTCAGAATTTTCTACAGTTGATGTGATTCACACAGTCAAAGGCTTTGACATAGTCAATAAAGCAGAAATAGATGTTTTTCTGGAACTCTCTTGCTCTTTTGATGGTCTAGCGGATGTGGGCAATTTGATCTCTGGTTCTTCTGCCTTTTCTAAAACCAGCTTGAACACTGGTAGTCTAGACCAACCAAAATAGACAATAGAACCTCATTAACCTGAACTATGCAAAGCCAAGAGAAAGCCCTTACAAAATCTACAAGCAAAAGAGATTCTGAAAATGAGTCCTGCCAGACTGTAAATACCTTAGGATATCCACAGACCCATCTGTTACAAAAATACAAAATAAAGACTACACAGGCTTAAGGTAAACAGACATGAAAATGCCAGCTTAAATATAAATGAGCCTTCTTCAGCAAAAGCTAAGAATCTAAAGTCTCTTGAGCATATCAATGACCAGACAGTGACAGGACACTATAAGCCTCTGTAAAACTGGAAGGACTGATGCTGAAGCTGAAACTCCAATACTCTGGCCACCTGATGTGAAGAACTGATTTACTGGAAAAGACCGTGATGCTGGGAAAGATTGAAGGTGGGAGAAGAAGGGGACCACAGAGGATGAGACGACTGGATGGCATCACTAACTCGATGGACACGAGTTTGAGTAGGCTCTGGGAGTTGGTGATGGACAGGGAAGCCTGGCGTGCTGCAGTCCATGGGGTCAAAAAGAGTAGGACACGACTGAGGGACTAAACTGAAAAAACTGAAATTAACCACAAGATGGCCAAAACACTGGATTAAATACAAAAAAAACCCTTAATTACTGAAATATCTGTTCTAAAATATATTCAAATACCTAAAGGAAAATATATTCAAAGAATGAAAAAGCAAAATCAGCTAAATGAGTAAAGATTTTTAAAATAATCTTAATGGAGAAAAAGAAACTGGGAAACCCTCCCCACAAATTCTAGGACTTTAAAGTATAATCCAACTGAAATAGAAACCTTAATGGACATGTTTAGTAGTACACTGAAGATGGCAAAAGAAAGAATCAGAGAACATAAAGGTCAACAAAGATCAAATCTGAAGAACCCAGAGAAAAAAGAGGAAAATAAAAAAGAGTATCAAGGACGTGTGCATGTGTGTGTGTGTGTGTTAGTCACTTGGTTGTGTCTAACTCTTTGTGGCTCATGGACTGTATGTAGTCCACCAGGCTCCTCTGTCCATGGGATCTCCGAGCAAGAGTAATGGAGTGGGTTGCCATTTCCTTCTCTATAGGATGATAGAAAACAGCCTAATACAGATATGGATATACATATACACAGATATATATCTCCCAGAAGGAGAAGAGAGATCAGGACATTTTTTCAAATGATTATGAAATTCTCAAAATTTGATGAAAAATATTGACACACACATCCAAAGAACTCAACAAACGCCAAATATGGAGCTCAATAAGTGCCAAATAGGATAAATACAAAGAAAGCAATATTGAGGCACATTACAGTAAAACTGGTGAAAAACCAAAGATAGAGGCTATCCTGAAAACAGATGAGAAAAAGGGCATATTAAATACAAGGAAAAATTTTAAAATTATGCTGAAGCTGAAACTCCAATACTTTGGCCACCTGATGCGAAGAACTGACTCATTTGAAAAGTCCCTGATGCTGGGAAAGACTGAAGGCGGGAGAAGGGAACAACAGAGGATGAGATGGTTGGATGGCATCACCGACTATGAGTTTGAGTAAACTCGAGGAGTTGGTGATAGACAGGGAGGCCTGGTGTGCTGCAGTCCATGGGGTTGCAAAGAGTTGGACACAACTGACCAACTGAACTGAACTGATTATTGACTTCACTAGAAACAATGAATGCCAAAAAACAAAGAAGTGACATCTTTAAAGAAAATAAGACTTTCGAAGCAGAATTTTATATCTAGCAAAAATACCATTAAATGCGAATGAAATAAAGACAGTTTCAGAAAAATGAGAGGTAGACAATTTTAGATAAATGAAAGCCTGCCAACAAAAAATACTAAAGATTTCTGGTGTCTGCTCCAACATGTAAAAAGTGTGAAAATTGTCACTCCCACCTTCACAATAAGAAAAAAGCTGAAAAATAAATACCTAGGAATAAACCTAACTTCTACTCAACATGCCAGGCTTTTCTACTCAAAGCTGCCAGGCTTTTCAGCTGGTAAAGAATCTGCCTGCAATGCAGGAGACCCTGGTTTGATTCTTGGGTTGGGAAGATCCACTGGAGAAGGGATAGGCTACCCACTCCAGTATTCTTGGGCTTCCCTGGTGGCTCAGCTGGTAAAGAATCTATCTGCAGTGTGGGAGACCTGGGTTAGATCCCTGGGTTGGGCAGATCCCTTGGAGAAGGGAAGTTACCCACTCTAGTATTCTGACCTGGAGAATTCCATGGACTGTATATCCATGGGGTCACAGAGAGTTGGACAAGACTGAGAGACTTTGACTTCCACTGACTTTCTACTCAATTTTACTACTGGAAGTCCCAGCCACAGCAATCATACAAGAAAAATAATGAAGGGTATAAAAATCGGAAGGAAAGAAGTAAAAATGTCATTATATGCAGATGACATGATACTCAATATAGAAAATCCTAAAAACTCCACACAAAAACTATTAAGACTGATAAATAAATTCAACAAGGTATCAGGATACAAGATGACCATACAGAAATATGTTGCATTTCTTTAAACTATCAATGAAATATCAGAAAATTAAAAAAAATCCCTTTAAAAATTGCATTAAAAAAATACCTATGAATAAACCTGACCAAGGAGGTGAAAGCCTTACCCACTGAGAAGTATAAAACATTGATACAGGAAACTGGAGATGATTCAAAGAAATGGAAAGATATTCCATGCTCTTGGACTGGAAGAATTAATATTGTTAAAATGGCCATACAGTTCAAGGCAATCTATAGATTTAATGTGATCCCCATTAAATTACACATCACATTTCTCACAGAACTTTAACAAATAATCCTAAAATTTATATGGAATCACATGAGACCGAGAATTGCCAAAGAAATCCTGAAAAAAGAACAATCTTGGGAGACATAAGCCTCCCAGACTTTAGACAATATATAAAGCTACAGTAATCAAAACAATATGGTAATGGCACAGAAACAGATATACAGATCAAGAGAACAAAAGATAGAAGCCTAGAAATAAACCCACACACCTACAGTCAATTAATCTTTGACAAAGGAGGCAAGACTGTACAATGAAGAAAAGACAGTTTCTTCAAGACATGGTGTTGGGAAAGCCAGATACCTCATGTAAATCAATGAAACTAGAACACTCCCTTCACACCATATACAGAAAAAAACTCAAAGTGGTTTGAAGACCTAAATATAAGACATGACACTATAAAAATCCTAGGAGAGAACACAGGCAAAACATTCTTAGACATCTTAGGCCAGTCTGCCAAGACAAAAGAAAACAAAGCATAAATAAACAAACAGGACCTAATCAAATTCAAAAGTTTTGTACAGCAGGGAAGGCATAAACAAAATGAAATGGAACAGGAGAAAATATTTACAAATGATGCAAAGGTTTATTTCCAAAATATACAAACAGTTCATACAGCTCAATATCAAACAAACAACCCAATCAAAAGAAGTGCAGAAAACCTAAGCAGACAATTTTCCCAAAGAAAATATACAGGTGGCCAACAAGCACATGAAAAGATGCTCAACACTGCTAATTAGAGAAATGCAAACCAAAACTACCATGAGATAGCACCGCACACCAGTCAGAACGGCTACTATCAAAAATCTTACAAATAATAAATGCTGGAGAAGGGGTGAAGAAAAGGGAACACTCTCACACTGTTCAGTTCAGTCACTCAGTCGTGTCCGAGTCTTTGTGACTCCATGAATCGCTGTCCATCACTATCTCCTAGAGTTCACTCAAACTCACGTCCATTGAGTCGGTGATGCCATCCAGCCATCTCATCCTCTGTCATCCCCTTTTCCTCCTGCCCCCAATCCCTCCCAGCATCAGGGTCTTTTCCAATGAGTCAATTCTTCGCATGAGATGGCCAAAGTACTGGAGTTTCAGTTTTAGCATCATTCCTTCCAAAGAACACCCAGGGCTGATCTCCTTTAGAATGGACTGGCTGGATCTCCTTGCAGTCCAAGGGACTCTCAAGAGTCTTCTCCAACACCACAGTTCAAAAGCATCAATTCTTCAGCACCCAGCTTTCTTCACAGTCCAACTCTCACATCCATACATGACCACTGGAAAAACCATAGCCTTGACTAAACGGACCTTTGTTAGCAAAGTAATGTCTCTGCTTTTCAATATGCTATCTAGGTTGGTCATAATTTTTCTTCCAAGGAGTAAACGTCTTTTAATTTCATGGCTGCAGTCACCATCTGCAGTGATCTTGGAGCCCAAAAAAATAAAGTCTGACACTGTTTCCACTGTTTCCCCATCTATTTCCCATGAAGTGATGGGACCAGATGCCATGATCTTTGTTTTCTGAATGTTGAGCTTGAGGCCAACTTTTTCACTCTCCTCTTTCACTTGCATCAAGAGGCTCTTTAGTTCCTCTTCACTTTCTGCCAGAAGGGTGGTGTCATCTGCATATCTGAGGTTATTGATATTTCTCCCAGCAATCCTGATTCCAGCTTGTG
>SJYQ01104728.1:153864-190011 GCA_006410935.1 Redunca redunca | reverse complement strand
GGAGTTCACTCAGACTCACGTCCATCGAGTCGGTGATGCCATCCAGCCATCTCATCCTCTGTCGTCCCCTTCTCCTCCTGCTCCCAATCCCTCCCAGCATCAGGGTCTTTTCCAATGAGCCAACTCTTCCCATGAGGTGGCCAAAGTACTGGAGTTTCAGCTTCAGCATCATTCCTTCCAAAGAAACCCCAGGGCTGATCTCCTTCAGAATGGACTGGTTGGATCTCCTTGCAGTCCAAGGGATTCTCAAGAGTCTTCTCCAACACCACAGTTCAAAAGCATCAATTCTTCGGCGCTCAGCCTTCTTCACAGTCCAACTCTCACATCCATACATAACCACAGGAAAAACCACAGCCTTGACTAGACGGACCATTAGCAAAGTAATGTCTCTGCTTTTCAATATGCTATCTAGGTTGATCATAACTTTTCTTCCAAGGAGTAAGCGTCTTTTAATTTCTCACTTTCATAAAGAGGCTTTTTAGTTCCTCTTCACTTTCTGCCATAAGGGTGGTGTCATCTGTGTATCTGAGGTTATTGATATTTCTCCTGGCAATCTTGATGCCAGCTTGTTTATTCCAGTCCAGCGTTTCGCATGATGTACTCTGCATATAAGTTAAGTGACAATATACAGCCTTGACGTACTCCTTTTCCTATTTGGAACCAGTCTGTTGTTCCATGTCCAGTTCTAACTGTTGCTTCCTGACCTGCATACAGATTTCTCAAGAGGCAGGTCAGGTGGTCTGGTATTCCCATCTCTTTCAGAATTTTCCACAGTTGATTGTGATCCACACAGTCAAAGGCTTTGGCATAGTCAATAAAGCAGAAATAGATGTTTTTCTGGAACTCTCTTGCTCTTTTGATGGTCTAGCGGATGTTGGCAATTTGATCTCTGGTTCCTCTACCTTTTCTAAAACCAGCTTGAACATCAGGAATTTCTCAGTTCACGTACTGCTAAAGCCTGGCTTGGAGAATTTTGAGCACTACTTTACTAGCACGTGAGATGAGTGCAACTTTCAGACTTTTCCACAATTTGTTGTGATCCACACAAAGGCTTTGGCATAGTCCATAAAGCAGAAATAGATGTTTTTTTGGAACTCTCCTGCTTTTTGGTTGATCAGCAGACGTTGGCAATTTGATCTTTGGTTCCTCTGCTTTTTCTGAAACCAGCTCGAACATCTGAAAGTTCACAGTTCATGAACTGTTGAAGCCTGGCTTGGAGAGTTTTGAGCATTACTTTGCTAGTGTGTGAGATGAGTGCAATCGTGTGGTAGTTTGAGCATTCTTTGGCATTGCCTTTCTTTGGGACTGGAATGAAAACAGACCTTTTCCAGTCCTGCGGCCACTGCTGAGTTTTCCAAATTTGCTGGCATATTGAGGGCAGCACTTTCACAGCATCATCTTTCAGGGTTTGAAATATCTCAACTGGAATTCCATCACCTCCACTAGCTTTGTTCGCAGTGATGCTTTCTAAGGTCCACTTGACTTCACATTCCAGGATGTCTGGCTCTAGGTGAGTGATCACACCATAGTGATTATCTGGGTCATGAAGATCTTTTTTGCAGTTCTTCTGTGTATTCTTGCCACCTCTTCTTAATATCTTCTGCTTCTGTTAGGTCCATGCTAAAACTTCAACAACTGTGTAAATCTCACATTACCTAAATGTGTAAGCACTGCAGCTGAATGAATCATAGGCAATCTAAATCAGGTATACATGAAGAAATGTGTTCTAAAAGTACTTCATCAAAAAAGCTCACTTATGTTAAATACATTAGGATTTTCATTATACCATATATGCCAAATTAAAATAGAAAAAAATAAATAGATAAAATTGCTAAATTAATTTGTTAAGTAACAATATAAGAATACTTAATAAAACAGTTCAATTACTCACAACAAGTAAGTTCATAATAGTGTGTCCTATTTCTCCAAAAAGAGGTTTTCGGTCTCTGATACTTGTTAAAGGAGCAGGATACGCTATATATAAGAATAGAAAACAGGTTACCATCAACAAAAACCAAAAAAAGCCTTGAATTTATTACTGTTGATTCTCACTTTTCAAAATTTATGAACAAATACCATTTATTCAGATCTTTCGGCAGAATGAGAGGTAACATTAACACATACTGTGTATGTACTAGATGCTACACTGAACTGGGACCTCTATATACAGATTCCTATTTAAATCGCATTAACAACCCAATCAGGCAAGTATATCTACACTTACTTTAAAAATGGGAAGTAGACAGAGATTAATAACCCTGCTTGTGATTTCTAAGCTAATAACTAGTAAAAGAGATATGTAACCAGGACTGCCCAATTCCAAAGCACTTAATCTTTTCATCATACATGTTGTTTACAAACATTATAATGTCTGGAAAATTACCATAACTGGCTGGACCTCTATAAAATTCTCATAATTTAAAAAGAAACATTCTGAAAATTTAAAACAAAGTATGAAGAATTCAAGATTTTTAAGGCAATTGTAATCAATATTCAATTGTGTTAATTTATGGATGATATAGTTCTCGGATCAGCATGATAAAAGGAACATGTAGGAAGACAATGCAAAGAAGTGATGTGGAATCTGTCACCTAACTACTTTTCTCTTTCTCTAGGACACTATAAACACTGCACACCAAAAAAGAAAAGTACCTCGGTGGCAATGCAGCAGGACTTCTGGAATAAAAGGGAAGTAAGAACAGGAAGATAAGACTATTTCTATGATGGTAAAAATCAGACATGTTAAACTGAGAATTTCAGTCCTCAGCTTAGATTAAATAAACCTCTTTAATACCTATTATATAAATGTACTTTCTTAAGATTCAAAGAAAACACACCTGACATTATCTACTTAAAGAAAATTAAGTAAGGGCAACTCACATCTTTGCTACATACAAACATATTTTTTTAGTTTTAAAAAAGGACAACTAAGCTATTTGGATGACAGAGAATACAGAAAAAATGTAAGTTAGTGGTAAAACACATTAAAATGGAAAACAAGATGATTAAGGTAAAGGCTGATTTTTTTACTTCCTTTTATATGAATAGGGGGCATCCTTTGCAACTTGATAGAGGTAATTTTACCTAAAAAATTAATCTTCAAAAGGTTATGACTTAGAATGACATTCTGTCAGTTACAAAGGGACTTCATAAATCATCTAATTCAACATTTAATGATATTCCAAATAGTCTCAACATAAAAGTGCAGGAAATTCCTATTGGAAAATTACTAATTTCAGACAGTTTTCAGTCTTTAATCTTGGGACTCTAATTTTTGCCATGAACTTCTCCATAGGTATATTATCTCTAAAACAAAATAATCACACACATACACACAGACCCCAGAGTTTCAAATTCTAGTCTAAAGTGGCATGAACACCAGTAAAGTGGCATGAACACCAGTTAACATCAAAATGTTGATCTATCTAAAATCCAGCAAAACACAAAGAACTCAGAAAACAGAGACTAATTAACTTCTGTGTATAACTGGTAATTTTTCCATTACCCCTAAACAGCTATCATAGTTTTCCAGCTCTAACCTGCTATTTTGAGAAGTCTCTCAAAATATTACTCTGTGATTTTCCTATTTTCAGTATAAGAAAAACAGATTTAGTATATAGAAGTGATAACTGGCAAAAATACTGGCCAAATTTATAGATTATTATGTTCCATAATGATTTAAGATTAGCCTGTATTTTGACCTAACTTTCCATAAAAATAACATTCAATTATCAATATCAGAGACAAAACATGAGCCTGAATGGATGAAACGTGGCTCAGAATGCTCTCTCTTAAGCTCTTTGGTTCACAGTACAAAACCTGAGATGAAAGTTAATTTTTTACTTCTTACAACACAATTTAATAGTATCACATATTTAAATCTTAAATGGTAAGACCACCCCCTCAAATTAGAGTTTAATAAATTTGCCCAATAGATTTAAATGTATGTCTCTTGCATGGAATTTGTCCATTTTGAAATAGTAATGGTCACTTTTAGAACTTCTCTACATTTAATTTTCCTCCAAGAAAATATCCATTAAATTAGAAGCAAATGCCTAAATTTTCCTTATATGTAATATACTTTACATGCAATAAATAAATTATTCTTTTTTGTGAGGGATAAAGAAAAGTGTGAATTCAAGAAAGTTTAACACAGAAATTATTTTAGCTTAGAGATAACCTTAGAAATATACATAAGCCTTGACCATTACTTCACAACCATTTATGTCTGCCATTATAGTATGTACAAATTTGGGTGGGGCACAATGATTTACCTTCCTAATATATAGGCAACATAACAAAATGAACTCCTTACAGTAAATAATTTCAAGAAAACTTTTCAAGGTTTTCTGTGTGTTTGTTTTGAAGTTCAAAAAAGATTTTAAGTTAAGTTAATAATATAATAATTAGGAACATCTAGAAACTCATAACATATTAAGNTCTTATACCAGCGGAGGGCTGTTTTAGAATTTTTCAAGTACATCAAAACAAAAGTAGTCCCACTAATACATTAAAAATTCATTTAATGATATGTGAAATTCTTATTTACAGTCAGTATATGAACCTATATAATTTATTATTCTAAAACTTACCTTTATATTCTGCACCCAATCTCAACATTAAACGCATAGGAAAAACCTTTGCCCAGGGAATCTCTAGCTTCTGGATAAGAATTCCACAAAGAAAAGGATTACTTGGTAATAGGAGATCATCAAGTTTCTGAAAAGTAGGTGTAATAAATAAAAATCCTCCATGATCCTTGCTGCTGAGAAAACTCTCAGTAAAGGTAATACTGTCCAAGTTTTCTATGTATTTTCCTAGAAATAAAATCATTAATAAAAAAGACTTTAAATTGTTTTCAAGTGGCATTCTGAGTCTGAATGTCCCAACATAAACTTTCTTAAAGAAAAGCAATATATTTTCCTTACTTTCACTCTTGAAGAAGCATTAAATACCTTGTGTGCACAAAGTTCAGTTATTTCTGAGGACTGGAAATTGTGAACAAAAATTTGAGAATGTTTCTAACCATAAGTGTTTTTAAATTTTTCTCCTTACTTCAAGGTCAAGTGAAAAGTCATCATGTTCCCCAAATCTTATACAGCCTTTCCATGGTTTTAGTTACTTCTGGTCAACTGTGGTCCAAAAATATTAACTGGAAAGCTACATAGATCTCTTGCTATCCTGCTCTGCCCCACTGGGACGGGAGCCACACCTCAGGTCATCTGCCCAGCATGTTCACACTGTATATGCTACAGGCCGTTAGTCACTCAGCAGCAGTCTCCGTTATCAGATCAACTGTTACAGTCACTGTGCTTGTGTTCAGGTAACATTCTTCTTAATATTGCCCCCAAGGCACAAGAGAAGTGATGTTGGCAATTCAGATGTTCTCTTACTCTGCCTAATTTATAAAGTAAACTTCATCATAGGTATGTATGAAAAAATAGTATGCGTGTGGTATGTGTGTGGCTTTCCCAGTAGCTCAGCTGCTAAAGAATCCACCTGCAATGCAGGAGACCCTGGTTCAATTCCTGGGTCGGGAAGCCCTCCTGTGAAGGGATAGGATAGGCAACCCACTCCAGTATTCTTGGACGTCTCTGGTGGCTCAGACAGTAAAAAATTCACCTGCAATACAGAAGACCTGAGTTCGATCCCTGGGTTGGGAAGATCCACTGGAAGAAGGCATCACAACCCACTCTAGTATTCTTGCCTGGACAATCTCCATGGACAGAGGAGCCTGGTAGGCTGCAGTCCATGGGGTCCTTAAGAGTCGGACACGACTGAGCAACTAAGCACAGCACACACATATATATATATTTATAATATATATACATATATGCTATTTTTCATATAGTATATATATACTACAGAAAAATAGCACAATAGGGTTCAGTACCATTTCCAGTTTTAGGCAGCCACTGGGGTCTTGGAACTTATCCCCTGCAGATAAAGGGGGACTACTGTGTAGACACATAAAAAGATCAAGAAAGTAAATATATTTTACCTTTTAAAATAGTAAAAGAAAATAAAGACACTAGTTACATAAAATGCTAGATTTAAGGAGACTGAAAATGATGACTAAGCTCTTTTAAGTTATCAGTAATCTCTTCATAAAATAAACCTTTAGTACAGTTAGCACTGCTAAAAGCAAAAATGCCCCTCATTTATCCATCACCTGGTCTGAACAGTTAAAAATAAAATACTGTACCTTTCAGAGCATCCTTATAAATGGTGATAAACAGTCTGAAGATGTCCTTAGGAATAGTATCTTCATTTGGCAAACGTAACAATAGAATAATGATTTCTGCCTGTCCCAAGCCATGCAATCCATTGGTTGAGAAGTACCAGTATTTGTCTGAGGAATCTTAAGTGACAAAAGCATACAACTATAAATGTCAACTTCTAATTGTCCTTTGCAGGAAGCACAACTTTTCAAACTCCTTATTTCCCCAATGTTCTCACAAAACTTAAACTGAATTGTGTAAGATGACTTGTGTAACTGTACTTGAATAGTTTTGGCCTCAGTTCAAATAATAGGGAGGGAACACAGCCCTGCCCATCAACAGAAAATTGGATTAAAGATTTAGTGAGCATGGCCCCACCCTCAGAACAAGATCCAGTTTCCCCCTCAGTCAGTCTCTCCCATCAGGAAGCTGGCATAAGCCTCTTATCCTTCTATACCACAGCCAGACAGAATGAAAACCACAATCACAGAAAATTAACCAATCTGATCACATGGACAACAGCCTTGTCTACCTCAATGAAAGTATGAGCCATGCCCTCTAGGGCTGCCCAAGACGGACAGGTCATGATGGAGATGTCTGAAAAATGTGGTCCACCGGAACTCCCCCGGTCAGTAGGTGCCCAATACGTTACTGGAGATCAGCGGAGAAATAACTCCAGAAAGAAAAGAGGAGACAGAGCCAAACAAAAAGCAACATCCAGTTGTAGATGTGACTGGTGATAGAAGTAAAGTCCTATGCTATAAAGAGCAATATTGCAAGGAACCTGGAATGTTAGGTCCACGAATCAAGGCAAATTGGAAGTGGTCAAACAGGAGATGGCAAGAGTGAACATTGACATTTTAGTAATCAGTGAACTGAAGTGGACTGGAATGGGTGAATTTAACTCAGATGACCATTACATCTACTACTGTGGGCAAGAATCCCTTAGGAAAAAATGGAGTAGCCATCATAGTCAACAAGAGAGTCTGAAATGCAGTACTTGGATGCAATCTCAAAAACGACAGAATGATCTCTGTTTTCAAGGCAAACCATTCAATATCCCAGTAATCCAGGTCTATGACTGGAGCAGTAATGCTAAAGAAGTTGAACAGTTCTATGAAAACCTATAAGACCTTCTAAAACTAACACCCATAAAAAATGTCCTTTTCATTAGAGGGGACTAGAATGTAAAAGTAGGAAGTCAAATACCTGGAGTAACAGGCAAATTTGACCTTGGAGGACAGAATGAAGCAGGGCAAAGACTAATAGAGTTTTGCCAAGAGAACACACTGGTCATAGTAAATACCCTCTTCCAACAACACAAGAGACGACTCTACACATGGACATCACCAGATGGTCAACACCAAAATCAGACTGATTATATTCTTTGCAGCCAAAAACAAGACTGGGAGCTGACTGTGGCTCAGATCATGAACTCCTTATTGCCAAATTGAAGAAAGTAAGGAAAATCACTAGACCATTCAGGTATGACCTAAATCAAATCCCTTATGATTATACAGTGTAAGTGACAGATTCAAGGGATTAGATCTGACAGAGAGAGTGCCTGAAGAACTATGGACGGAGGTTTGTGACACTGTACAGGAGGCAGTGATAAAGACCATCCCCAAGAAAAATGTAAAAAGGCAAAATGGTTGTCTGAGGAGGCCTTACAAATACCTAAGAAAAGAAGAGAAGCAAAAGGCAAATGAGAAAAGGAAAGATATACCCATCTGAATGCAGAGTTCCAAAGAACAGCAAGGAGAGATAAGAAAGCCTTCCTCAGTGATCAATGCAAAGAAATACAGGAAAACAACAGAATAGGAAAGACTAGATATCTCTTCAAGAAAAAAAATTTTTTTTTTTAGTGTGGTAGGGGTTTATTTTTTTAATTTTTATTTATTTTTTTAATTTTTTATTTTTTTATCTTCAAGAAAATTAGAAGGGAACATTTCATGGAAAGATGGGTTCAATAAAGGACAGAAATGGTATGGACCCAACAGAAGCAGAAAATGTTAAGAGGTGGCAAGAATACACAGAAGAACTATACAAAAAAAGATCTTCACGACCCAGATAATCACAATGGTGTGATCACTCAACTAGAGCCAGATATCCTGGAATGCGATGTCACGTGGGCCTGAGGAAGCATCACTACGAACAAAGCTAGTGGAGGTGATAGAATTCCAGTTGAGATATTTCAAATCCTGAAAGATGATGCTGTGAAAGTGCTGCCCTCAATATGCCAGCAAATTTGGAAACCTCAGCAGTGGCCACAGGACTGGAAAAGGTCTGTTTTCATTCTAATCCCAAAGAAATGCAACGCCAAAGAATGCTTAAACTACCACACGATTGCACTCATCTCACACACTAGCAAAGTAATGCTCAAAACTCTCCAAGCCAGGCTTCAACAGTTCATGAACTGTGAACTTTCAGATGTTTGAGCTGGTTTCAGAAAAAGCAGAGGAACCAAAGATCAAATTGCCAACGTCTGCTGATCAACCAAAAAGCAGGAGAGTTCCAAAAAAACATCTATTTCTGCTTTATGGACTATGCCAAAGCCTTTGACTGTGTGGATCACAACAAATTGTGGAAAAGTCTGAAAGAGAGAGGAATACCAGACCACCCGACCTGCCTCCTGGGAAATCTGTATGCAGGTCAAGAAGCAGCACTTAGAACTGGACATGGAACAACAGACTGGTTCCAAACAGGAAAAGGAGTACATCAAGGCTGTATATTGTCACCCTGCTTATTTAATTTATATGCAGAGTACATCATGAGAAACGCTGGACTAGAAGAAACACAAGCTGGAATCAAGATTGCCGGAAGAAATATCAATAACCTCAGATATGCAGATGACACCACCCTTATGGCAGAAAGTGAAGAGGAGCTAAAAAGCCTCTTGATGAAAGTGAAAGAGGAGAGCGCAATGGTTGGCTTAAAGCTCAACATTCAGAAAACAAAGATCATGGCATCGGGTTCCATCACTTCATGGGAAATAGATGGGGAAACAACAGCAACAGTGTCAGACTTTATTTTTTGGGGCTCCAAAATCACTGCAGACGGTGACTGCAGCCATGAAATTAAAAGACGCTTGCTCCTTGGAAGAAAAGTAATGACCAACCTAGACAGCATATAAAAAAGCAGAGACATTACTTTGCCGACAAATGTCCGCCTAGTCAAAGCTACGGTTTTTCCAGTAGTCATGTACGGATGTGAGAGCTGGAGTATAAAGAAAGTTGAGCAGTGAAGAATTGATGCTTTTGAACTGTGGTGTTGGAAAAGACTCTTGAGAGTCCCTTGGACAGCAAGGAAATCCAACCAGTCCATCCTAAAGGAAATCAGTCCTGAATATTCATTGGAAGAACTGATGCTGAAGTTGAAATTCCAATACTTTGACCACCTAATGCGAAGAATTTATTCTTTTGAAAACACCCTGATGTTGAGAAAGATTGATGGTGGGAGGAGAAGGGGATGACAGAGGATGAGATGGTTGGATGGCATCACTGACTCAATGGACATGAGTGTGAGTAGGCTCTGGGAGTTGGTGATGGACAGGGAGGCCTGGCGTGCTGCAGTCCATGGGGTCACAAAGAGTCAGACACGACTGAGCGACTGAACTGAGTAAAAATCTTTAAACTGTTACTTCAAAAATCACTGCATGTAAAACTGCAAAATTTATTTATATAATATTTGACTAAAAAAATCAATATCCAATACTGCTTATTTTTTTACAGTTGCCAATCAAAATTTAACCTGACAATGAAATTAATTATTCAGAAATCCTGCTTGCCAATTAGGCAAAGAAAAATAAATCATTACTTACAAAATGCTAACTTGACATTCACAAGTAGATTAGCATTTAAGACAAATGTAACAGGACAAGAACCTTCGCCTTCAAGAAGCAAAATGATCTGTTCATGAGATGGGTGTTCTTCTACTACAGGCACTAAAACATGAAAATAACACATTAATTCGAATAATTATGTCTCCTGTTAAATATGCCTATCACAAAAAAGCCACATTTATAAGTCCACCAATGACTTGATCCCAGTTAAAAAGCAAAAACACATCTCATGAAATCAATCAACAACTAGACAACTGTTACATACTACTAATTTTTACTTTTCAATTTATGTGAATACATTAATATTAGAATACATACAAATTCTGATCAATTATATATACAGTCTATGCACAAATATGTTGATTAAACAGCACACTGATGTAATTTCAGCACCTTTAAGCTTTTAAGACAGTTTTTTAAAGTGGATTCCAATCTGCCAGCCACTCCAATTATAAATTCTGAAACTTGCAACTATGAAAGTAATCTAGACCCCAAATGTATATACTGCTTGCTGTGATATGCCTTAGGTCAGTGATAAGTGGCTAAGAAAGAACTTGACAATCAACAGGAAAATATACCAATGGCATGCAAAGAACAGGGCTTACGGTATTTTCTTGCCACTATCACTAGGATCATGAAAACAGCTCCTTCTTACAGAACAGAGATCCTAGGCTCCATTCTCCTACACTATCAGGCACAGAAGGTAATCATTTCATGTGGGATGCAGCATAATGCTTGGAGTTACATGGATGTATTCTTAGGGAACTATTCCAAGGTGGGAGATAGCCACAGAATCTCCAGCTTAGAAAGGTCCTTAGAGACCACCTACATTGTCTTCTTTTACAAAGGAAGCTGAGGCCCAAAAGATTAAATTATGCTTCAAGTCACAGGTATATTATGTAGCAGATGAGGAACTAAAATTTCTATTTCTGTCATCCAATCCAATATTCTTTTCTTTAGGCACTATGCATCTTAAAAAAAATGATATAGAATCAAAACTAATACAAGACTTAAAGTTTATGAATTTCTCTGTTGTACCAGACTTTAAATTAGGGACCCAGATACGTGAATCACATTCAAATCAACTCAAGAGGTCAGATATTTTTAGAATTGTTTTTATACAGTAAGACTTTTTGCAAACTAGTGTTCCATGCCATCATATATATTTCAACCACAGTAAGTTAAAAAAATACATTTCATATATCAGACACAAAATTCATCAATATATTCTTCTTTAAAAACAACAAAACTCCATTTTAAATTTAAATAACTGCTATCCTACCTGATCCTTTTTCTCCAGATGTAACCAGAAGAGGGGGCAAGTTGTCCTCATCATCAGGTAGAAGACTAATCTTATTGCAAACATTATTATCAATACTACATAATAACCTATAATCTGAAGTACAAGCAACAGGTAAACTGCTGTTAACCAAGACATCAGTAGGACCTGATGGTTCCTCAGTTTCTGCAAAAACATCATCATCTACTGTAAAAGAAGCAGATGTAGGCAACCCCTCAGTTCCTGTGTTTGTAGGCAGTTTTTCCACAGGTGGAACCTCAGAAACAGGACTTCGAATTATCTCATTTCTTGTATCTTCTGTCTCACTATTTGGTTTTTCCACTGGAGGAGAAGGGGCATGATCCACTGTGTTTACCATCTGTGAAATATAGAGGAAAAAGCCCAAATCAGTTCAGGGTCTCTGCTCAAATGTGAAATATTGATTGTAGACACTCAAAGAGATCTTTTGAAAAAGAATAAATAAAATCAAAATGGGCTCAGAAATTCTTTAGAAGCCGAATTTCCCAAGAAACAGTACCATCTTGCTTCTAAATTCAAATACACAGGTTTAGCTTTAATATATGCTCAGGTAACTATGACTTTAATTTTACAGACTGGAAAAAGGAGGCAAGGAGAACTTCAGGATCCTATTCCATACCACAAAGTGAGCATGTTTATTAGTTCAACCCAAGGCACTCCTCCTCCTAATAGACAAAAAAGCCTGGCTAGGAGGTGGCAAGGGAGAGGAAAAGGGGAGAAGGCAGAGAGGGGAGTGGTTAGGAAGCAAAATGGTAGATATATTCCACAACAGTAGCCATCTGGAATAAACTATACATCAAATCTGCTTCGATTAAGCCCCACTCCCCTTTTTTTTTTAAGACTGGCCAAACCTGAGTCAATAGAGAACTGTTTAAGAATTCAAGTAATACTAGCCTCTGTAAAAATTCCATTTTGTTAAAATACTGATTGAAAGTAGGTGCTAGCTAAGGAACACACTTTTGGTAATTACGGCTCCTTGTAAAACCTAGCTCATGAACTCTTACTGACAAACAACATAAGTTTATATGGTATGGGAACTTGAAGAGAGGATACATGTGCATCTTGTCTAATGCATGTACCCTGGATAAACCAGGTAACTGGCTCAGAGCAGATGCTCAAGAAATCTCTGTTTAATGAATAAATAAGATTTCTACTTCGTAAGTTCATACTTGCTTTTGTAAGTATATTACTATTTTACAATTAAGAGTTCTTAGTGGGTTTGGATTCTATGTCTTCTATTTAACACCTAGTACATCTGTATAAACATATATACTACCATCAGACACTTCACTGAATGTTTGAAAATCACTAAACAAATTAGTCTAAATTGCCTTACTAAATCTCAGTTCTATTTCCCCATACTAGTGGTTCTCAAAATGTGGTCCAGGGATCTCAATACCCTTTCAGGAAGTCAGTGAGGTCCCACGATTTTCTTCATTTAACTAAAACAACATATCACAACAGACTGAATTTAGAAGTAGATGTAAGAATCTATCTTCTATAAGCCAGATATTAAAGAANTAATTATCAATAAACATAACCGACATAACCTACAGTTCTTTTGAGTTCTCAATAATTTTTAAGAGCATAAAGGGGTCCTGAGATTTAAAAAAAAAAAAATGTAAGAATCACTGCCTTAAACTGACATTAAAAAATAAAATCTAAAATATATTCACTACATCATATGTTTCTCATTTAATGAAGCTCCAAGAATTTTTTAAAAAGTACTCTAGTAAATCAGGGGCTTCCCTGGTGCCTCAGTGGTAAAATATCCACCTACCAACGCAGAAGGTGCAGGTTCAACCCCTGGATCGGGCACATCCCCTGGAGAAGAAAATGGCAACCCACTCCAGTATTCTTGCCTGGGAAATCCCACGGACTGAGGAGTCTGGCAGGCGATAGTCTATGGGGTCACCAAAGAGTCAGATATGACTTAGCAACTAAATGACTCTAATAATCATGCAAGGAATTACCTATAAAATAAAATTTTACTAAATTAACAACTCATTCTTTAGATTCCTTACCAACGGCATATCGGGTAAGAGAGGACTAAAGTCTTCAGAACATCTTTTACTTCCAGATGATAATTTTGTTGTATCTGCAACTTCACCATTGGGCAATATACCATCTGCAAACCATACTCTTTTCTGTTCTTTGGAGCATAATCCTAGAATCAGTTTAAAAAAGTAAAGCATTTTAATTTGATATTGCAATGATTTAATATTAAGTAGGTCAGGAAAAGTTTTCAAAAGCTTTTTCTAACTATTGACAAGCCCTGCATTTCAGGGTTTCAAGGCCTACAAAAATGGCTTTTTGTGATTCACCTATCCAGAATAGTTTTTTTCCTAATTCTTACAATGGCAGGGCTGGCCCTAGGAATCCTGAAGTCAGAAAAAGAGTAGACAGGAGATGTTATACCTTAAGGACATCGAATGCAGATTTAAAGCCTATTTCATTAAGGCTAACTTTGTGAGTATGGAGACCAAATAAAATTTAGGGACTAAGGCACAGGGAGGGAAAATGGAATAGATCAGAGCATGATAGATAAGCAAAGGGAAAAAAGTATAAAGAACAGAAAAAATAAGCATAAAAAATCTAAAAAAAAGATATGGGATCACTTGTGCATCGGAGGTCAATTTCTACTTCTAAAAGAAGCACATGTTTTGTTCTTATAATGTTGGATACTTACATTTTTTAATATAATTAATTTATATTTCTTAATTAATATTTTCCTCTCAGATTTGGAGGAAATAACTAGATGTCAGCATAAATATCTGTTCTTTTTTGTTAAAAAGCATCTATGGAGGAAGGTTATGAAAATTTCTACCAGATTTTGAAACATATAAACATCAAAAGGACCAACTTTTCATATCAATACAAATAACACTGAAACAATTGGACTCATATCTAATTTCTGCAACATGGGTGGATATATTTTAAAAGGTATCTTTCTTGTATTTGCAATGCTTCATAATTTAATAATTTTAAAGTCAATATAAGAAAATATATAAATATTTTAAAAAGCGGACTCATCATCTTTAGAGTTATAATACATAACCATATATGCTAAACCTCATTATTTAAGTTACAATGATAAATAGAAAACAGCTATTAAGTGAGAGAAGTGAAACTCAAAATAGTTGACAGAAATACTTGAATCTGTCTGACAATCAGTTATCTTCTAGCATGTTACAGACTAATAGTTTATGTTAAAAAACATACACAGTACTGAATAGCACAGGGAACTACACTCAATATTTTATAATAACCTATAAGGGAAAAGAATCTGAAAAAGAATATATACACATATATAACTGAATCACTGTACCATACACCTGGAACTAACACAACATTGTAAATCAACTATACTTCAATTTGAAAATTAAATAAAAGTCTATACAGGTTTTACTCAAGATCCTAAACTACAATAGGTTGTAAAAAAAGAACAGAGCACCCAAAGGTTCTTACATCTTTCAAAGTTTTTTAGAAGATATAAGAAACATTTTTTACTGTGGTGAAATACACATTTAAAAATAGATTTTTAAGGAAAGGGAGACATGCTGATTATTTACCTACTGTCTTTCAAATCCAAGCCCACCCTTCTACATGGTGCTCTTTGATACTCTTTGGACATCTGAAAAGTGCAATTCCCAGACCCCCTTGCTAGTTGGTTCTGGTCACAGGTACTAATGACAGGCACTGGTTGAAGACTGAAAGGTGGGAAGAGAAGGGAATTCTTTCTGTTTCTAGTTTCTGCCAGGATCTCTGCAGCAGCACCACCACCAGATATACCTAACATGTCCTGTGAGTTTCAGTACTCCTTATATCAATCAATCAATCAAGCTGGGAACACTCCTTCAGTCATCTTAACATCAATCCTATGAGGCTCCTCAATGACCCCAGCATTTGCCACTTGGTGTTCCTCTAGAAGCAACAGCACCAATCACATGATGTGGTACCCTAATCCATGAACACCAAGTCTGAGAACCAAGCATCCCCTGGTATTCCTGTACTGAGTTCTAGTAACACAGACTCTCCCCTTTCATTCTCCCAACCCTAGGGATAGCGGCTGCTTCCTGCACTTACTAATCTCTGAGTCACTTGTTCAGTCACTCAGTTGTGTCTGACTCTTTGAGACCCCAAGGACTGCAGCACACCAGGCCTCCCTGTTCCTCACCATCTCCGTGAGTTTGCCCAAACTCATGTCCATCGAGTCAGTGATGCCATCCAACCATCTCATCCTCTGTGGTCCCTTTCTCCTCCCGCCTTCAATCCCTCCCAGTATCAGGGTCTTTTCCAATGAGTTGGCTCTTCGTATCAGGTGGACAAAGTATTGGAGTTTCAGCTTCAGCATCAGTCCTTCCAATGAATATTCAGGACTGATTTCCTTTAGGATTGACTGGTTTGATCTGCTTGCAGTCCAAGGGACTTTCAACACCACAGTTCAAAAGCATCAGTTCTTTGGTGCTCAGCTTTCTTTATGGTCCAACTCTCACATCCATACATGACCTTTGCTGGCAAAGTAACGTCTCTGCTTTTTAATACGTTGTCTAGGTTTGTCATAGCTTTTCTTCCACCCTTGAGCGTCACTTGAGCATGCCCTTTTTGTTCTCCTACCCTTCTAACATACATACCCTTCTAACCAGTTCCCTGTATTAAGCTCCTTCTGGCAGCTAGTCTAGGTTCTCTATTCTCACTAGATTCCTGAATACTAGAAAACTTCTATTTTAATAATTTATCTTTAATACTAGACACAGAATTTTCTTCTAGTTACCTTCAACACATGGTTGTTTAAGTGCTGAGATTGGTAAAGTTGTAGGTGAAGGTATACTTGATGTTTGAGTCTCCTGAAGAGGCTGGACGGTGGCACACTCATCAGAATGATTAGATTTAAGATTCGAACCAGTTGGACTCATCATCCTTTCAAATGCCTGAGCTATAAAGGGAAAAAAATTCATCTCAGATGTTTTTAAACTTCAAAGTAAGTTATGATAAATATTCTATTTTTCAAGTTGTAAGGAGAAAGAAATCAAATGGCTAAACGGTAAGTGGCATGTGGGAAAGATAACATTCTTACTTCCTTATTTTAATTGGCAGCATTCTGCTTCAGTATAAGCTACCAATTAGTTAACTCAATATAATTTTGGCTTATGTTTGGTATCTACTAAAGAAAATCATCGTTACTTAATATGACCATCTGTTTTTGCCCTTGTACCCTTAGAGTCAATTTCTAGTATAGTTCCTAGTGATTCTTTTAAGACATAAATTGTATCACATCATTCTTCTGCTTAAAATCCTTTAATGGCTTCCCTACTAAAATGAAAATTTAAGTTGTTACATGGCCCACAAGACCCTGTCTTAATTCTGCCTCTGCTTTCCTAGTTAGCTGATATCATTTCTCACTAATATCCTACTTACTCATCATGATACAGCCACTGAGGCCTCCTTGTTCTTCAACAGTGAAGCAAGCACTCTTCTAGGTTAGGGTCTTTGCTGTTACTGTTCTCTCTGCCTGGCATATTTTTCCATATAGCTTTATTCTCTTATCTCCTTCAAGTCTCTGCTTAACATATCATAGTATCATAAACTCTTATTCTTACCACCTTTTATTAAAATAACCACCTCTTGCCCCTAAATCTGTTACCATCTATCCGTCTTACACTCTTTTATTTTTATTTAGAATATTATCACCATCTGATATTCTCTTTGCTATCCTATCCATCACTCCCCACGTTCATAAGCTCTATGAGATCAAAAAGTTCCGTAAGAACAGGAAATATGTTTTGTTTTCAGCTGGATCTCTAAAGCACAGACCAGTGCCTGAACACTGCTGAACGGTTTTTCATCCGAACAACATGGAAGAGCACTGGTAGCTCTCCCATAAGCATTTCCCCAAACTGATCTGCTACAGATGCTGCCACTGCTACGATAACCTCTTCAAGCACCACTGAGTCAGCACCCTCATGCAATGACTTCCACTAACCAAACAAAATCCAAACATAATACCGGAGTTTCAGAGTAATTTCCAACCTGCCCTAAGTTTATGTAATGGCACTCACATGCATGCTTCTTTAAAACTTACACAGGTTTAGCACAACTTCCTCATTATCCAGTCTATAACGAAACTATCTTTCCTTCTTCCCGGAATTTGTCTTAAAAGAGTCCTTGAGCCATTTTTCTC
Organism: Redunca redunca; assembly: GCA_006410935.1. Taxonomy (NCBI): domain Eukaryota; kingdom Metazoa; phylum Chordata; class Mammalia; order Artiodactyla; family Bovidae; genus Redunca; species Redunca redunca. The sequence goes on along the minus strand of SJYQ01104728.1, from coordinate 172,450 downwards.
CTATTAGTAACATTATTTTAAATGATCATGTCTACTATTTTCAACCCTAACACTGGTGTTAAAGTAATTTATTTATGTTTTCTTGTGGTGTATAAATTAATGATAAACAGAGCTACAAATGAAATTACATGTTATATCAAAACAGAATAAATAAAACAGATATCTAAACAAACAAATCCATTCAAAATATTCGCTTTAATAAACCAATGCTTGATCTCAGTTTCCTAGTTGGTTTCTTTAATGACTGTATCTTCTCTCCTGGATCCTTAGAGTCAGAGTATGTTCTAATGTTCACCTAAAAATCTGACTTGTCAACTCAAAGAATGTTTGAGCAGCCATCTTCATGGCTGCTTTATTTTTAACCGGGGAGAGATAATTATGTTGGAGCTTGCTCTAAGATTTCTTAATTCTAGCAGATTGCTTGGCTAACAGCACCAGCAGTAGTCTTAAAGGCTACTGAAATGGCATAAGCAAAGGATATTAAGTACTTAAATTCTTCATAAAGACTGGTGGTATTATGGAAATATTAAAAGATTTACACTCTATTATCTTCCAGAGCAGAGGTCAACAGCAGGGAGTAAAGCAGCTTACCTCAGGCTAACAGACTCACATCAGAGCTTTTTGAAGAATTGCTGAAAAAATTTATCTTCATTCAAAAGAGAAAAACAAATTATTATCATGTATTTATTCTCCTGGCTAACAGGAAGCAGTACCTGGGCTAGTGCACAGGTCTGGTCTTAAAAGTCCCAAGTAATATTTGCTGGGAATTAAACTGTCGACAAGTCTTTAAAAATGCCAAGAAGTACTCAAAAGAACAAAAGTGTATTTGAAGAAAAAAACAAACATACACATATATAGACACATACACAACTGTGAGGACTAAAGTAAGACCACCAAGATTTTTACTGATAATAGTAAACTAGCTAAACATACAAACAAAATAATAAAACTGAGAAAGGAAAGAAATATGTAAAAGACGAAACTGTACAAATAGTGTAACAGTCCTATGCATTTATATAAAAATTACAAATATTACTACCTTATCTTTCATTCCCACTGTAGGTTGTAATTTTCTATAAGGTGGGAACTGTTATCTTGCCTTATGCTATTAATATATAAGACTGGATAATATTTACTAGTAGATATTCTATAAATGTTTAGATTAAGATGATGAGGATGACAATGATGGTGACAAAAACAAACAGGCAGATGAAATGCAGCATTTAGGGACTTGGTACCTGTTAAAAGTTAATGAACTGCCATTCCAGAAACTGAATGCTTCCTTTCCAGACTGGTAGTAATAATTGTGAGAGTGGAACAAAAAGAAGAGAAACCAAGCCTTGGGATGTCCCACCTAAGCCAGATAAGTCAACACTAGGTCCTCGCCTTAAGAAAATAAAGAAGTTTATCTTTGTCACAATCTAGTTGTTTTTACGATATATTCAATTACTGGAAGAAGATATGTCAGGTTAATACTCACCTTTACTAATAGTCTCATAGCAGACTACACATACTCTTGCCTCCTTCTCTAGATACTGCAATTTACACTTCCTATTACAACAGACACCACAAAATACCTGAAGAGAATAAAATAGCAAATTTGATTTTGTTTCAAGCATGGTTATACCTACTCGAGGCAAACACCATTTTTCTGATCACATGACAATTTTTCTAATCATTGTAATCATAGGTAATTATTAAAATGATTCTTTTTACTTTTATTGTTTTACTTAAATGAGGTTTCTACAATTTAAAATCATATTACTGAAGAGAATTCCTTTAAATCAATTATGCTAATTAGAAGGGAAAAAAACTTTCTTAATAAGTTCACAATTTTAAAAGCTTTCTGTCATCCTTTACAACCCCCTGGCCTTTTTTTTTTTAACTTTTTGGCTGTGCTGCATCGCATGTGAGATCCTTGACTCCCAATCAGGGATCAAACCCAAACTCCAGGCGGTGGAAGTACAGTCTTAACCACTGGACTGTCAGGGAAGTCTCCTTCCTTTATACCTTTTAGAAGTAGAATGCTTTTCAAAAGAGAAACAGACTCAAATTTACAGAGAACAAACTAGTGGCTACCACTGAGGAAAGTGGGGAAGGGCAAGACAGGGGTAGAGGATTAAAAGGCACAAACTAACATGTATAAAATAAACTACAAGGATATGTTGTACAGCACAGGGAATATAGCCAGTATTTTATAATAACTACAAATGGAGTATAATCTTTAAAAATTGGGAATCACTATGTTGTATACTTGAAACTTACATAATATTGTAAATCAACTGTAACAAACAACACAAATAGAGGGCTTCCCTGGTGGAGAAGGAAATGGCAACCCACTCTAATATTCTTGCCTGGAGAATCCCAGGGACGGAGAAGCCTGGGGGGTATAGTCCGTTAGGTCGCAAAGAGCTGGACACGACTGAGCGACGAACACACAGACACTGGTGGCTCAGTGGTAAAGAATCTGTTGGCCAATGCAGGAGACACAGGTTCCATCCCTGATCCAGGAGGATCCCACATGCTGCAGAGCAACTAAGCCCGTGTGCCACAACTCTTACGCCTGTGCTCTAGAGCCTGTGAGTCGCAACTACTGAGCCCATGGGCTGCAACTACTGAAGCCCAAGCATCCTGGAGCCCATGAGCCACAACGAGAGAAATCACTGCAGTGAGAAGCCCGCACACTGCAACTGAAGAGTAGCCCCTACTTGCTGCAACTAAAGAAAACCTGAAAATGCTGGGAAAAAATGCAACGTCATTTCTATAGGCAAGCCTTAGAATTCACAGACAAGACAGAACACAAATGAAGTCATCTTCAGTGTTCTGAACCTCGTGCAAGTCAATCTGCCTTTTTTTCTCAGTGTTTACCTCAGGTATCAAGCCTAACACTAGCTTGCAGAATAGTGCTGAAATTAAGTATTCAAGGATAAACTGGAATTTAACTGAATTCTGTACATCTGATGTGTTGTCAGGGAGAAAATGACACATATTGTTAGATTTCACAAAAATTAGTGTTCCAGTATGTAATACCCATGACTGTGGTATGTATTTATTTAAACCTCAAGCAATCTATAAAAATGGCAGGGCTTTATATATTTCCACATAAATGAAAAACAATGATTTTAAATTAACTGACTCTTTTAATCATCTATTAATCAGTTCTTCTGTCACATAACATTTCATTTAAAATGCCTCAGAAGAATAAAAGACAAACATTTTAATAGCTTACTTTTCCGCATGCTCGGCAATGATGTCTCCGTTTCGTAAAAGTAAATTTGACTTGGCAGTTCATACAATTTGGAGCTTCTGCATCAGGAACCCAAGTAGGTTGTTTCTGGCCCAAAACAAGGCCATCTTTGCAAGTGTTGGCAGGAAGAGATTCTTCATTTGCAGTTACAAAACTGGACCCACCTTCAAAATTACTTTCTATATCAATGTAATTAGAATCGAAGCTAACCTGAGGATCAGTCACAGAATCTGTAGTACAGGTAGTTGGAACAATAATATTTGCTGTCCTGGGTTTACTTTCAGGCATATTTGGAACATCCAGTTTATTTGTTTCCTTTGAACTCCTTGTTCTTGATGGAACACTAAACAATTGCTTAGGCCTGGCCCCTCCAACATGAACAGATTGACTGTTACTATCAGAGACTGATAATTCATTTGTAATCTCAGACTCACTGCTAGATAACCCTTGTTCAACTGTAACTGTACTTTTTTTGCCTAAAGAAAGGCTACCATTTTCAGCTGTATTTTGTTTATCAATTGTTTCACAAATCATATCAATACCAGGACTTTCCCCAGTAGCTCCTGCTTCAGCATCGAAATATATATTATCAATATTTCCATCATCTAGGCCTTTCATATCTATCTGATTCATTTGAGATTCTGCATCACTTATATTTTCTTCAAATGATTTCATGTTACTCGTCTGAAGATACTGTTCAGTGAGAAAGGCATCAAGTTCAGCATCACTGATTGGTGCGCCACTTTTCATGCCTTCATCAATGTTAAAGTAATCTAAGTCTTGTCCATCAATATCACTGCTTGAAAAAGTGAGACCTTCACAGTGATCAGGAGACTGTGGGGCACTGGCGCCAGAAAGCTCTATTTGAGATTCTGCAGCTGTATAAGCACTGCTGTTGTCAGGGTAATCCACAGATTCAACTCTGATTGCCATCTGGTCAGAATCTACCTTTCTATCTCCCATCTTTTCAGTTAATGGCTGATGAAGTATGGTTTTACATTTATCCTGTTTCAAAAGATCAGTCTCCTCCAAAGATTCCCCACCTGAAGTAACTTTCTTCTGTGTTTCTTCATGTACAGTCACTGCATCCTGTACATTATCTTTACTTTCATTCTGGGGTAAAAAATCACCATGACCTTTACTGTCAATTAAAGATCCACACAAAGACCCAGGTACTGGAAGACAGGACAATGAGGAGTATGTATTTTCACTTGAAACATGTAAAGCTGAAGCAGAATCTTGGATTACACCTTTATTATCATTAAGATCTAAATTTCTTGAGTCTTCTTTTGCAGATACTCTTATAAATACAGCAGTCCTATCTTCCTCAAAGGAAAAGTCAGGTAACTTGGAATTTTCATCCCTTAAGTTTGAATCATTTAAGCATAAACCTCCATTTTTTGGAAGACTGCAAGACAAAGCACTTGTGTTGCCTCCTTCTTTTAAACATTCTGTGGCAGCTTTAACTGGCACCTCTTCCTCCTCTTTTACCAAACACCCAACAGCTTTTACTAATTCACATGGCTGGTTCTCGTGCTGTGGGTGGTCTTTGGCATCAAACACTTTGAAACTTTGTTGAGTCAAAGCAGATGGCATGTTAAAATCAACAACTGGTTCTGACTGATTAGGGATCTTTTTATCCTCTAAATTTTCTTTTTCATTGTAATTACATGAATCTGAAAGTACTGTATCTACTTTTACACCAAATTCTGTAGTTCCACTGATTCCTCTGTTTTGTAATTCAGAGCTGACATCACTCTGTTCGTCTCTGACTGCATTATTACCATGGTCTGCTGAAGACACACAGGAAGTTTCTGACACTGAATATAAATCCAGTCCAGTCAAGGAATCTGCACTAGACTTTGAGTCATCTGGCAATAATTTTTTAATATCTTCTTCACTATTAGTTACATGAACTAAATTACCCATGTCACTTATGAGATCACAGACAGGTTTACTACACCATCCCATATACAGAGGCTGGATTTCATCTGAAGTGCTGCCATCCACAGAAGAAAGGAGATCAAGCCCTGTTACATTTTTTTCATTTTGTAAAGAAGTTAGTCCCTCAAGTATTTTTTCACTCAGGGCAATCTGATTTGTCTCATCACCTGTTTCTGATGAGACACAACAATTAATGCACTGTTGATCCTTTGGCAGCAGTGAAGTTCCTTGTGAGGCAGTCAGCTCTGAAGAGACTGAACAGTGCTTAGGATCATATGCCTTTTGTGCATCTTGGAGATAATCTTGTTCATCTAATTAAAACAGGAATACAACGTTAGTGATGAGACCCAAATCAAAATTATTACAAAGATGTTACGGTTTCTACAACTTCTAAGCTTGTTTTTTTAGACCAGAGATAGATTACTCTCTTGCAGAATGGTGATAACTCCAGAATTATTTTTATTTGGATTTAAACTATTTGAGGTTTTTACCTGTATTTATGTAGATGTCATAATATGATAGAAACTCTACTTAAAATAACTCTGTTGCACTATAAAAACCAGACTAAAGAAGAGCTGAAAAACAATCTAACTTCTTTGTGCTGCCCACCAGTTTCTTTGTCTTCATCCTAAGATGGAGAAAACACTGTCTTTCATAGTAATGAAATACCAATTTTATGAAGAACTCTCAAGTTGCTTTTAGCTGGTTCATATGCTGGTTTTAAAGGTCTTTCTTTTACCTAAATTTATATCTGGAAAGAAACTTCTAGTTTTCTTATTTCTATGTCTGGCTATTGGTTCTATTCAGTATAAGAATATACTAATTCATTATAACGAGATATGTGAATGTTTTACAGAAGATAACCATGTGACCAAAACTGAAACCATATTTTGCTAAGAGGCTAATTACTGACATTTTAAAATTACATTAATGGTACAAACCTGGATTCTGTTCAAAATCATCGAGAAGTCTGTCCAAGTCACTGACTGCTGCTTTAAAATAACTGTCCATTCTACTTGTAGACTTATTCAGAATTTAATTCTTGTGTGGCTAAAAAATACAAAGTATGATAGTTCCTTTAATTCATTATATTCCTTTAATTCCATGTATTGCATGCCAAGAAACATAGTCAGGGAATAGACACAAATAAAAGTTAAAAGAGTATTGCTTTGAAGAATCAGTGATATATTTGGTGAAATTCCTCTATACATACAAAAATGACATAAAAACAAACTCTTAACAATATAACATGTACACATAAACTACTGTCAAATTTAAAACACTCATCTAAATAACTCATGGGTCAAAGAATTCATAGTTGAAAACTAAAAATAGCTGTAAGTACCATGTATCAAATAATATAAAATATACTGTATGTAAAAACTTATGAGAATCAGTAAAAGTGGCACTTCAACAGATACGTAGAGACTTAGATGCTTAAACTAGGAAAGAAAGAATGAAAACAAATAAGGTAAGAGCAGAAATTAAAGAAACAGAAAATAAGCATACAAGAGAGGTACAAGAAAGCTAAAATTAACTTTATGAATAAAGTAGATGATTTGATTTGTGGCAGGAACTTGACCAAATAAGCCTGAGAGATCTTGAGGGAATCTATCAATGACTAATGAGACAATATAAAAGAACACAGGGGCTAAGTTGAAGGTGATCCCACTGGCTTAAATGGGACAAGTGAACATCAAATAAATGAGGCTTGACTACAAACCAAATGGATTAAAACACACACACACACCAAGAGATCATAATGATACTAAAAACAGAAAACAAAAACCACCATTCATTAGAGGGTTGCTAGGGCAGTAACTCATTACTCTGAAAATTGATATGTTAAGAGAAAAGAACTAAGAATTTATTTTGCCCTTTATTTACAAAATGTACTTTAGGATAACAAAATAGCTGCTAAGGAAGAGTTCTTTAGATAACAATTCCAGTTGATAAATGCAGAAGGATATTAACATTCTAAAAATCATCTCTTCACAGTTCCTAATGCAATAAATGGACTAGGCAATGGCTATCAATAGATGTTAAAACTGTTGGATGAAAGGCTGGTGGGAAACTTTATACTGTGGGATCAGGGCAATAGATATGAATCCAGTGATCAATTTCACCATCAATAAATGTGAAAGAACCAAACATTATGTGCTTCATGTGGAAGACACAGAATCACATACAAAATATTCCTACCTTCAAAAACAAAAACAGTAACTGACTCCAAATCTAATCAAGCTTTTAGCACTAACTGCATGTTTACAGGAAATTCAAGCATACAGGGACAAGTTAAATGACATCTTAAGAAAGCAATTAAGACTAAGTGCAGAAGGGGGAACACTTCCAGCAATGTTCCTCAAATAGTTGATAGTGAATGACTTTTTAAGCTTTCAGTCTGTTATAAACTGTTACTTTTGTAAAACACAATACAAATTTTGCAATAATATACAAACAAAAAGATATATATTATTAAACACATGTGAATGGTGGCCTGGAGTAAGGAAAAGGAGAGGGAAATGAAAGATAAAAGACAATAAACAAATGAGAGCGCTTTACTAGAGCCACTGATGATAGTCACCACAAACTGGGGACATGAGGCTCAAAAAAATCGTACTTTAAAGACGGAATTAAAAAGGTTAGACAGAGCTTAATACAGAATCAAAGAACTGAAGACTTATCTGAAGAAATAACCTCAAATGCAGCCCAGAGAAATAGGGAAGACGAAAATATGAAAAAGAAGTTAAGAAACATGGATGACAGAATGAGAATGGAGCCCTACAAGGAGACTAGAGAGCATGGAACAAGTATGCTTGGAAAGATAATGCCAGGAGTTCCAGAACTGATTAAAGACACAAGAGATACAGGTAACCCATTACCAAGCAACATAAATACAGTTGATCCTTGAACCACATGGGTCTGAACTGCACAGTTCACTTACATGCAGATTTTTTTCAATAGTAAATATTGCAATACCGCACAATCAGGGTTGGTGGAATCATGGATATGGAAGAACCATGGGTACGGAGGACTGACTGTAGGTTATGGAAGAATTTTTAACAGCAGAGAAGGTCAGCATCCCTAACCCTCACATGGTTCAACAGACTGCAAAGAGGAATCCACAGTTACTCTATAGTGAAACTTTGAATTCTGAAGACAGAAGAGACAGAAAGAAAGGGTCATCTTCAAAGGAACAACTAATTATGCTAGCACAGGTAAACTTCAGAACAATTCTCAATAACAGTGGTATGGCATCCTAATTCATTTAAGTGTATTACTTCTATTTCCATTTCTAAATTGTGGTTATATCATACATATACAAAAGTACATGAAAACACACAGACACCAAAAGAAACTAACTTGGAGGAAGAGATAATATAGGAAAAAGAAAACATCAAAGAAACTGACATTCTCAGAAAAAAACCAACGCGACTATGAAACAGCAATAGGAAGCCATACATAAGGAATATATGAAGAAATCATGGAAATTGATAGCAGAAATCTAAAAATTCAAGTGAGGACTGATTACAGGATGTAGTAAAAGCAGTGCTTAGAGGGGTTTTTAATAGTATTAAGTGCATATATTAAAAAAGGAGAATGATCTAAAAATCCATATGCTAAGCTTCCATCTTGAGAAATCAGAGAAAGAGCAATTTAGGGCCAAAGTAGGTAGCAGAAAGGATAAGTAAAATACATTAGAGCAGAAATCAATAAGTTAAAAACAGAAAAACAATAAGAGAAATGAAGAAAATCACTGAAAACAAAAACTCTTTACAAAAGTAAAGTTGATAAACTAGGCTAATTTTAAAAAGAGAGAGATACAAATTACCAATATCAGAAATAAAAGAGGGGTCATAACCACTGATATCATGGACACTTAAAGAAAAATACAGGAATATTACAAACAACTCTATATCCCCAAACTTGATTATTTCAATGAAATGAACCAATTTCTTAAAAAACACAAACTACCAAAATTCACACAAGGAGAAACAGATAACCTAAAGTCCTACATATATTAATGAAACTGAATTAATAATTAATAACCTTCCACAACATAAGTCACCAAGTCTAGATAGCTTCACTTGTGAATTTTACCAAACATTTAATGACGAAATGATCCCAATTCTCCAAAGTCTCCTCCAGAAAACTGAAGCAGAGGGAACACTTCCTGAATCATTCTGTAAGACCAGCATGACTTATAACACCAAACCATAAAGACATTACAGGAAAGGAAACTGCAGACCGATGGAGCTTATGAACATAGAAGTAAAACTTTACAACAAGGTATTACCAAATTGAACCCAACAGTGCATAAACAAAATTATACACAACCACCAAATGGGATTTATCCAGGTATACAAGGTGGGTTCAACATCTGAAGATTAATCAATGTAATGTACCACATCAACAGACTAAAGAAGAGTTATCAAACAATCATACTGACTGATGCAAAAGAAAAACCATTTGACAAAACCCAACACTCATGATAAAAACTCTCAGCAAATTATGATTAGAGGGGAACTTCTTCAGTTTGGTAAAGAATACAAAACACCTATAGCTCCTTCCAGGGACACATCAAAATCTCTATTTATTTTAAAATATTTATTTATTTACTGTGGCTGTGCCAGGTCTCAGCTGTGGTTATCTTCGATCTGTTGTGGCATGCAGGATCTTTTAGTTGTTGCGGGCAAACTTAGTTGCAGCATGTGGGATCTAGTTCCCTGACCAAGGATCAAACCCAGGCTCCTTGCTTTGGAAATGCAGGGTCTTAGCCACTGGACCACCAAGAAAGTCCCAAGATTACTATTTAAAGAGCAACCACTGATGAGAACTTGCAGAAAAAATCTTCTATAACTTAATATAAAGAAGGAACCACAACAAGATGGGCAGGAAAGGTGGAGACATGGTATAGTCAAGACACATACCCCTGGGTGGCTGACCCATAAACAGCATAAATGATTGCAGGGGTTCTGCCCAAGGAATGAGAAGTCTGAGCCCCACAGCAAGTTTCCCAGCCTGGAGGTCCTGCAACAGGAGGACAAGCCCTCTAAAACATTAGGCTTTAGGCTTATACTCAGGAGAGCCAGAGGGCTGGGAGAAATAGAGACTTAAGAGTTCACACAAAATCACACATGCTCTGAGACCCAGGGCAGAAGCAGTAATTTGAAAGGAGGTTGTGTCAGACTCATTTGCTGATTTCAGGAGGCAACTGGGACTTACCCTTAGGGACACAGATGCTGGCACCGGTGATTTTGAGGAGCTCATTCTACCATGTGGACACTTGTGATGATAAGCATCATCCTGCCTTATTAGCCGCAAGATCTGGACCCAAGCAACAGCAGGCCAGCATCAGCTCCAGGACATCCCAGACCTCAGAGCCACCCATGTCAGGAAACAGCCCCACCTACCAGCAGGCCAACACCAGCCTCAGGACCCAGCTTCGCCCACTAATGGGCCAGTACTAGTTCTGGGCCAATCAGCTCATGACCCAGCCCTGTCCACCAGTAGCCCAGCATCACGACTGGAACACCCCAGGCCATACAGCCAGCCATGCCAGGACCTGCCCCTCCCACCAGCAGCTGGCAGCCTTCACACTACTTAGAGCTTGGCAACCAAACCAAAGAAGAAGTCAGCCACACCTACCAGGATGCCCACAGCAGTCATCCCACCACAAAGGAAGAGGCCCTAGAGTCCACCTAGAGTGCAGTCTCTAGAGCACATAGGTCTGGGGATGACAGATGAGTGGGTGCGGGACACCACAGGACATCTTCTACATAAGGTTTCACTAGTCCAAGATCAGGAAGTGTAACCAACCTACCAAAAACACAGAATTAGGCAACAGAGGAGTATGTCCCAAGCGAAGGAATGAAAGAAAACCCCAGAAGAACTAAGTGGAGATAAGCAACCCACTTGATAAAGAGTTCATGGTAATGATCATGAAAACGCTCAAAGCACTTGGTAAAAGAACAGATGAACACAGTGAGAAATTAGTTTCTAGCAAAGAATTAGAAAATATAAAGAACCAAATAGAGTTGAAGAATACAATAACTGAAAGAAAAAAATACACTGGAAGGAATCAGCAGTAGGATGATACTGAAGAACAGATCTGTGAACTGGAAGACAGGGTAGTAGAAATCACTCAAGCGGAACAGGAAAAAAAAAAAGAATTAAGAAAAAAAAAAAGACAACTTACAAGACCTCTGAGACAACATTAAATGTACTAACTTTACATTATAGGAGTTTCAGGAGAGGAGGAGAGAATGGAGCAGAGAACATATTTGAAGACATAATAGCTGAAAACTTCCCAAACCCTGGGTTTGGTGATGACCAATGACATGAGACATGAAAGAAAAATTGATAAGTTGGACCTTATTAAAGTTAAAAATATCTGCTCTGAAAAAGACACTATTAAGAAAATGAGAAGACCAGCCACAGAGTGGGTGACAATAGTTTCAAAACACATAACTGATAAAGGACTTGTATCTAAAATCCTCAAAAAACTCTTAAAATTCAGTAACTATTGGGTTGGCTGAAAAAATTTGTTCGGGTTTTTCCCTAGAATGAACTTTCTAGCTAACCCAATAGATAACAAACAATCCAATTTAAAAATGGGCAAGAGTTCTGAACAGATATGTCTCCAAATAAGAAAGGAAATCAATCCTGAATATTCATTGGAAGGAATGATGCTGAAGCTCCAATACTTCAGCCACCTGATGCAAAGAGCCAACTCATTGGAAAAGACCATTTTACTGGGAAAGATTGAGGGCAAGAGGAGAAGGAGGCAACAGATGATAACATGAGGTGGATGGCATCACTAACTCAATGGACGTGAGTATGAGCAAGCTCTGGGAGATGGTGAAAGACAGGGAGGCCTGGCATGCTGCAGTCCATGGGGTCACAAAGAGTCAGGCACAACTGAGTGACTGAACAACAACATACAGCACGGGGAACTCTGTTCAATTCTCTGTAATAACCTAAATGGGAAAAGATTTTTAAGAAGAATGGACACATGTATATGTATAACTGAATCACTCTGCTGTACAACCAAAACAAACACAATTATTGTTAATCAACTGTACTCCAATATAAAATGAAAGTTAAAAGGCTTCCCTGGAGCCTCAGCGGTAAAGAATCCACCTGCCAGTGCAGGAGACGCACGTTGGACCCCTGGTCTGGGAAGATCCACATGCCACGGAGCAACTAAGTTTGTGCCACAACCGCCGCGTGTACGCTCTAGAGCCCAGGAACCACAACTACTGAGCCCACGAGCCCTGGGGCCCGTACTGTGAAACAAGAGAAGCCACTGCAACGAGAAGCCCGCGCACCACAAAACACAGCCCGGCTCCCGGCAACTAGAGAAACGCCTGCACAGCAATGAGGACCCGGCACAGCCGAAAAGGAAATAATAGAGTTATTTTTTAATTTAAAAAAAGACATAAAAATTGCAAACAAGGATATGATAGAACGCTGAACATCAGTTATCTTTAGAGAACTACAGGTTAAAATAATAAGATATCATTTTGTATCTATCACAATGGCTGAAATTTAAAAAAAAAAACCCTGACAATAACAAATGCCCCAAGAATGCCAAGCAGCAAGGACTTTCATTAGGAATGCAACATGTACAGTCACCTTGGAAGACACCTTGGCTGTGTCTTATAAAACTAAATATTGTCTTACCGAATGATCCAGCAATGGTAATACTAGGTATTTACCCAACTGATTTAAAGATTTATGTCCACACAAGCACTTAGATGTGAAAGTTTATAGCAATGTTATTCACAACTGCCAAAATGTGGAAGCATCCAAGATGTCCTTCAATGAGTGGATAAATAAACCTTGGTACATCCATGCAATGGAATATTATTCAGTGATATGAAGAAATATACTATCAAGCCACAAAAAGATGGGTGCATTTTAAATGGTATTGCTAAGTAAAAGAAGTCTGTCTAAAAAAATCTATGTACTACTATAGGTTTCTAATTTTCTGATATCCTGGAAAGGGTAAAACTAGAGAGATAGTAAATACATCAGTGAGAACCAGTGCATTGGACTAGGGGAGGACTGAACAGGTAAAGCAAAGTGGATTTTTTAGAGTGGTGAAATTATTCTGTACAATACTATAATAGTGAATACAAAACACTGTTTGTTAATATCCATACAACTCTATAATACAAAGAACAATCTCAATGTATGCAAATTTAAAAAATATTTAGAAGGCTGGAGAACTCAGATGGAACGCAGAATTTGGAGGAAAAAAAAAGGTCTAAATGCATTATGAATATATAAAACAACCATGCTGAAAAGGGTGGAAAAATAAAAGTTCTACCTTGGGAAATGAGTGGAGTCTAAAAGCAACACAACCATTATACTCTGCTTCAGGGATTCCTAACCTCCGGGATCTAATGCCTCTGCAGTAGAGCTGATGTAATAATAATAAAGTACAGAGTAAATGTAATGTACTCAAGTCATCCTGAAAGCACCCTCCCCACCCCGGTCCATGGAAAACTTGTCTTCCATAAAACTGGTCCCTGGGGCAAACCACCCAGAGGTTGGGAACCGCTGCTCTAGTTGATAAAACTGTTTCTCATGGGGGTATGGGTTAATTCTGAAACCATCATACACATATGTTAGAAATGAAATTAAATAAATGGATGGCTAATGGTGGGAGCAAGGTCTCCCACTTTTAGAAGAAAAGGTTACAGATAAGTTAAGGGGAAGAAGCTAGAATATGATCCATATGGTAACAAATTTGACTTGGAGACATCAGAATAAATTCATGTTCACCTTAATATGGACACAGGTGGTTACACATTTTTAATAATTTTTACTTGAAATATTTATAGATATTATCATAAACCCATTTCTCTCTTGCTCCATCAGCTAAAAGGGCCTCAAAGCAAGACAATCCTAGTGGCAACAAACACACTAGTGCCAGTGTGTTTCTTCAACAAAAGGAACCAAGGTTCCTGCAGAAATGGCTGACGTTAAGACTGGGACAGGAAATATACAAGAGCATGGAGTATCTTATAATGCCAGAAAGTAAGGAAAAGCATATGCACATACGTTGCACACACACAATGAAGGAGGTATGTCAAAATGCACCTCCCACTCGGTCATTTTCAGGAACTGCAAGAAAATGTACTTTGCCAACATGAAGGTAATAGACACCAAGGAAGAAAGACCTAACATCCTGGAAACAAGCTATCCACCACAGGGGAGAGACAAAAGAAATTCACAGATGACCATAAAAGGACACTTCAGGAAGACAGCTGTGCAACAGGTCTAGACAGCTACCCAGCAAGATGGTGGCAGGGTGACAGGAGAGACGCTGTACAGTCAACAGAGTAGCTGACATGTGTGAATCTACCAAAAGATTTATGTCTTGTCTGAAAGTTTGTTAACATATTAAAGATAAAAAAAGATATATTAAAAAACCAAGATAATTTTAACTATAGGAAAAACACAAAGTTATGTAAGAACATATCATTATAATATACTACCTAGCTCAGCTGTACAAAATATTCATATGGCTAAAGCTGTGTGTGCTCAGTCGTGTCCAACTCTTTGGGACCCTTTGGATTGTAGCCCGCTAGGCTCCTCTGTCCATGGGATTTTTCAGGCAAGAATACTGGAGTGGGTTGCCATGCCCTCCTCCAAGGGATCATCCCAACCTGGGGATCTGCAGCTCCCACATTGCCAGGCAGATCCTTTACCACTATGCCACCTGGGAAGCCCCTAAAAATTAACATATAATATGCAAACATAAAGGAGAGAAGTGTGGTGTTTAGATGTGGAGGTTGGTATAACAAAACTAAACTCCCATCTTCTGTAATAGGAAGTTGGTAAATAATATCTAAAACTTGTTTGTTTACTTTGTGGGACATGACTGAAGCGACTTAGCAGCAGCAGCAGGATGAAGTAGGGGAGAGAGCGCGCTGTATAAGAAAGCATGTTATTTAAAAACCTAAAGGTGAAGAAACAGTTGAATTAATTGCTGACTGTGGGGCAACATTTCTCGATAAAGGTTCTGTGAGATAATTAATCCGTAATGCCCTGAGGCATCCACTCTATGTAATGAATTAACACCTCTCCTATGCATCTAAGTGGTGCTGCAGTCGACCCTTTAGCAGTGGGCTACAGGAGCTGACTCTTCACGAGGTTGTGTATGACTTACAGTTGGCCCTCCATATCCACAGTTCCTCAGTGTCTGAAATTCCTCTGTATCCATGGATTTAACGAAGCAGGATCATGTAGTACCGTAGTATTTATTTACTACTGAAAAAAATAAAGGTCCACGAATAAGTGGACCTGCAGTTCAAACTTGAGTTGTTCAAGGGTCAATTGTAGTTATAAATCACCCTTGGGGGAACTGAGAAAACAGTTAGTCAAATTATTTTCTGTTTGTGATTCCGATGAGGAACACTTAGAAAAGTTGCTTCTGCTTTTGCTTCTGCAGAGTGGGATTTATAGGAGAGGATGAGGGCAGAGGGCTGTCTTTCATTATAAGTCTTGTAGTATTACTTGACTTTTTAAATTATGTACAGGTATCCTTTTGATAAATATTACATTAAAAATAAACATAGCAAAAAGTAATAAAGGAACGCTGAATACAAAATGTATTTAAAAAAATAAAGTGCAAAACTGAAAGAAACAATTCTCATTAGAAAAAGCTAGATAATTTTTCTTAAAGAATATAGAATTTATTAAGTAATACTCAATAAAGTGTTTCTACTTACAAAGTATTTCTGTCTAAAGAGCATTGTACTAAGTACTATGTTCTTTAAAGCACCTAAAAGATACAAAAAAAGTAGGATAATTAAATCATAATCTAATAATTTATAAAAGGTATGATGGGTGTGTGCTTAGTTGCTCAATCATGTCCCAACTCTCTGCCATTCCATGGACTGTATCCCACCAGGCTCCTCGGTCCATAGAATTCTCCAGACAAAATACCAGAGTGGGTTGTCATTCCCTTCTCCAGGGGATCTTCCTGACCCAGGGATCGAACCCTGGTCTCCTGCACTGCAGGCAGATTCTTTACCATTAAGCCACAAAGGAAGTGTGATACTGAAATCTTTTTGACATGAAATCTTATTAAACTGCACATACTTCCCATTTCAATCAAGATTTATTTATTGTGCCAGTAATCTACCTTGTAGAGAAGACACAAAAGAAATAAAAGATACACTGCCTATTCTAAGGAATTTTATTTACATGTGCATAATAACCTGTTGTAAGTAGTATCTTTACTCACTTGGTTATTTACATACACATAGTTTTATAAACAAGTACTTACACTATTTAGTTTTACAAAAATGATTTTTAAAAATCTCTTCATGAGTGAAACCCAATTGGCAACAACGTGGAAGATTTGTCAGAAAACAAAAAAACAACAGTAAGGAGACTCCTAAAATGGTTCAAGTGAGAGATGTTGAGAGTCTGAACTGAGACAGATTAGACAGAAGGGAAACAGATATAAAAGTGGCTAAAGAATGGTGACTTTTGGAGAATGAAAACAAGGGAGAAAGCTAGGATTAGCTAGGTTGCCATCACAAGTGCGTAGGTGGCTGGCAGTGAAGTGAAGTGAAGTGGCTCAGTTGTGTCCAACTCCGCAACCCCGTGGACTGTAGCCCACCAGGCTCCTCTGTCCATGGGATTCTCCAGACAAGAATACTGGAGTGGGTTGCCATTGCCTTCTCCAGGGGATCTTCCCGACCCAGGGATCGAACCCAGGTCTCCCGCATTGCAGGCAGACGCTTTAACCTCTGAGCCCTAAGATCAGCTAGGTGGCCTACAGTACCACTGACCATAACGGGCAATACAAAGAGGAGCGAGACTGAGAGAAAATAAGTTTACGTTTGGACTGGTGTTTGAAGTACCTTGAGAATGTCCTGGGGGAGATGTCCAATGGGTAGTTGAATGTAAGGATCTGGAATGCAGGAGAGAGGTCTGAGATAAAGATTTGGAAATTGGCAGCACATAGCTGTTAACAGAAGAAATCACCTAGGAAGAGAATACAGAAGAGGACAGGAGCCTGACATCAGATAACTAAAGGTCACAACTGGTATTCCTAAAGCCACTCTGAAAGAACTCTGCCCAGAGTTCTATGTACTTCTATAGAAAAATATCCAATATATAATGTTAAAAGACAAAAAAAAAAAATCAAATTATAAAACCTCATGCATAGTACAAACTCATTTTTACAAATAAGTTGTAAAAAAGATAATAGTATTAGCAAAAAGACAAAAAAAAAAAATCAAATTATAAAACCTCATGCATAGTACAAACTCATTTTTACAAATAAGTTGTAAAAAAGATAATAGTATTAGCAAAGGCACAACGAAAAAAAATAGAGGAACAAAAATCAAACTATTAATAATGGTGTCTGAGATTATGTAAACTTTTCATATCTATATGTCATTATATATTTTTTAACAAAAATATACTACTATAAATGGAAAAAAATTAATTTTGTTCCTTTCCTTCAAAAAATAACATGCATCTTTATAATACAAAAAGATATTACAAATCTATTAGAAAAACACTTGGGACACTGGATCATAAACAGGCAAAAAATATGAACTAGTAAAATTATGAAAAAAATTCAGTGTACAGTCTGCACTATCAAAGTAACACAAATTAAAATACATACCTTTAGCTGCCTACTAAATCTGAATACAATCTTTCTAATAATAAAAGCACACATGGTTGCTAAGGGTCTGATAAAAATAGCATCACAGACCCTGATGATAAGAAATAAACTGGTATATTCAGTCAGGGGAACAATATGACAATATATACCAAAAGACCTAAGAAAGGGTCCTAAGATTTGACCTAATAATTCTCATTTCATAAATTCAAGAAAATAATTCAAAACAACTAAAACTATGCAAAGATATTTTGCCAGATCATTAATTAAAACAATCTAGACACCAACATTAGGACACAAAAAATTATGTAGACATCAAAAGTGATGTTTATTTCTGTCAAGACTTTTTAGGTACATACTTTATGACCTAGCAATTCTACTTCTAGAGAAACACTAGTACTATGCTCAAGAATACATTACGAAGAACTTTCAATGTTGCAGTGTTTGTAATAGTGAAAACTGCAAAGAACCTAACAGCTCATCAATATGAGACCGATTAAATCAGCTTTTTCAAACTGTGGTCTGAGGGCCCCTAAAAACCCCAAATCTTTTGGGGGCTGAGGGCCTTCCTGTCCAAATATTTATCTGTGCAAGGATGGATTTTCTTAATACACTTCAGCTTAAATAAGGCAGCACACCAAATGAGATTCTACCTGTCTCCTATAATACCAGATGTTAAAGTGATCTACAAAAAATGAAAAAAAAAAAAAAACCTAATATATTTTAAAAAATACTTT